>JAJIBD010004906.1:0-64667 GCA_021461705.1 Cryptotis parvus
ATCATTCTTGGTGGGTTCCAGGAGACCATATTGGGCACAAACTTTTTGAATCCAGCCTCATGCAAGAGAAGGGCCAACTGTCTATACTATCCACTCCAGACTCATTTAATCTTTTTAATATCCAATATGAACTCAGAGAGAGAAAAGTATTTTCCATTTTCTTCACCTCACTTTTCCTTGAAATATCTTTTATTGTTCGCACTTTCTCCTGCCCTCTTTCAGACTATAAACATGGGACCAGGAGGTCATAAAAGGGTACATCTAACACAGCAGATCGGAGCTTGATTCCCAACACTACATGGTCCCCACCCCAGCATCACTGGGTGCAACCCTGGAGGGTTTGAGCACCATCATGTGGGAGTCCTATGTAACTCCTGACTCCACAGGGCTCAGACTGCATCATACCCTCCCACCCTTGTGTTGACCCTCCCACCTACTTGGCAGAGAACCACCGTCGCTACTACCTGGGTCTCTCAAACACTGTTTGGAAACACCCCTCAAAATAAAATAAATTTTAAAAATATCTTGATCATAATAGTGAGCACATTTGTAATCATATAACTTAAGTACAATACAAATTAAAATATAAAAATATAGATGAAAATGACCCCTTAAAATAACTTCATCTCAAGTCACTCATATTAGTGAAAAGTATTGTAGAAGAAATTGCTCTATAAAATATATCACTATCACTATCTTCCTGTTCATCATCTATTTGCTAGAGCGGGCACCAGTAATATCTCCATATATCCTGTCTCATGCTAGTAGAACCCAAAAGGCATCCGCTTGCTCCAGGAACATAAAGAGCCTCAAACCATTATATTAGGTCATGGGAATGACCTAATATAAATGTTACTGGTATTTGGCATATCAAATACGACACGAGCAGCTTGCCAGGCTTGCCGTGCGGGTGGCATATTCTTGTAGTCACCTCTGAATAAAGTATTTATTGATGAACCACTTGCGGCGCTAGCGGCCACGCAAGCCGGGCTGTGATATTCTGGTCTGCTGGGTGGAGTTGTGACGAGAGGGAAGTTCGGATGTGGAAAATGGCGGCCCCCATAGAGTACGGGGGGTCGTCTGGCTTGTTGTGAGGCTCTGCTGGGGTGGCAGGCCAGGGCTAGAACCCGCCATGCTTCCCGGGCACCTCATGAGCGGCTGGGCACAGGGAGAGCAAGTAGCAGCTCTGCCCCATGTCTGAGAGTCTCTGGTTCAGCATACCTGGGCCGGATTGAAAAAAAAACTGCTGCCCTATAAAATATAGTCACTTATAAATTTAGGAATGGACTAAATGTCAATGCAATGTAAAACATTCCTCAAAGCCAGACCAGTCTGTTTGTAGAGGAATGACAAACTGAAGGGAAGGGTGTCTACAGTATGATGGATGCAATGGCAGAATGTAGCTGTGCTGGAGTCTTGAGGACTGAGTGCAGATTGAGAATTTCAGGATACAAGAGCTAAATATCTAAATCTCTAGTGGAACACTGAAAAACCCTCCTAGCTGGAAACATTCTGTTAGTATAATAAAAATGTATGGTGGAATAAGATTTGATTTTCCCTAGCTCCATGTTCAATATTTGCAAGCATTGAGGCCCTTTCTCTACTCAGCTGGACTTGACTTCGCCAAATACCTTAATGGAAGGATAACAGATGCCAAGTATAAGAAAGAAAGAATTTGAATTATGTGAGTTGGAGTTTTGCACAATTTTACTTGCTTTGACTTGAAAAGAGCGTTGGAGAAGTACCTTGAAAGGTGAGAACTGATTTGATTTCAGAACTCAGTCTGAACAGGCAATCTGTCACTTTTTGTCACTAGCACTCAGAATCCTATGCAAGCACAGAACATCCTGGATTCTTTCTACAGAGATTCTTTCTACATATCTACATATAGATACTATTGGACCTCACTTGGAAGCACAGGTATTCCTTTCTATTTGTTTTTCGTCTTTGAGATCTGAGCAGATAGTTTTTATTTTCATACATAACAAAGGAGAAATAACCCATTGCAGACACAAAGACCTCACTTCTCTTTGAACACTCAACATTTGTCAAATGTGCCTGAACTAGAGACTGTTAAGGCACAAAATGAACTGGATAGTAAAAATTATTAGTGTCTTCAGGATGATATCACTTATATGTGGTATTCAGAGAAAGTGGGTGAGGAAATGAAATGGCTTAAAGGGCGATGCTTAGATCACCCTTATCCCCAAAGTATAGGACGAAAAGAAAAGAAATAGAGTGAATGGAGAGGGCATGGGCGAAGATAAATTAGAAGCAAGGGGGGCAGGTGTCAGGGAATTCAGGTATACCAGTGCTGTTAAGGGGTGATAGAACTAAATATCCAAACAAAGAATCAACACTGACATTTCAAGACCCAAACTTTAATAACCAAGTTCAAAAGGTACCGTGAAGATGGTAGGCTGGGACAGGGGTGGGAAGAAGGGATAAGAAGAAGGAACTTAAACTGGGTGATTCTAGTAAAATTCAAAAAAGAAAGACCTAAAGAGTGTCTATGAGCTTAAAGAAAATAAGATTAAACATTCTATGATGAATTTTCCCTATGCATGTATGTATATATTCATATGGAAATGATAATATTGACCATTTAATTTGTCTCAGATATGTACTGATAGAGAGACTCACAGACATGGGGCAGAGCTGCTACTGGCTCTCCCTGTGCTCAGACTCTCACAAGGCACCGGGGAGGGATGGCGGGTTCTAGCCCCAGCCCGCCACCTCAGCAGAGCCTTGCAACAAGCCAGACAACCCCCTTCATGAAGTCCACCATTTTCCACATCCAGACTTCACTCTTGTTAGAACTCCACCCAGCAGAAAAGCCTATTACAGCCAGGTTCTTGTGGCTGCTTGTACCCGCACAGTTCATCAATAAATGCTGGATTTAGAGGTGACTACAAGAGTATGCCACCCTCACGGCAGAGCTTGGCAAGCTATCCGTGTCGTATTTGATATGCTAAATACCAGTAACAATTATAGACCTCATTCCCATGACCTGATGGAATGGTTTGAGGCTCTTTATGTTCCTGGAGCGGGCAGATGCCCTTGGGCTCTACTAGAATGAGACAGGACATATGGAGATGTTGCTGGTGCCCGCTCGAGAAAATTGATGATGAATGAAGACATCACTGAAGACAGTGATACAGTGATGTACTGATAAACCCCCCAAATACTAAATCAAAGTTTAATATTTAGCATTTGAGGCATTGAATCATTCACAAAATAAAAAGCTATTGATACTATAATATGTGCAGATACAGACTTCGCTTATGTTGACAAGCTTGTGGCTATTTCATAACAACTATGTTGTTCAGGGAATTTGCTTTGATACTTTGAGTTAGCCTGCCTTGGATTACAGATTTTCCAGCTCTCTTCTAGGAGAACGTCCAGAGCATCATGAAGCTGCTGTTTTAATAGAAATTGGGACAAACCTTTCCTCTGACAGTGCTCGCAAGTAGGGAGTAAAGGAATACGTTCTCACATTCTCATTTCTGAATTTTGCCAAAGTATTTTACTGCTCTGAACCTGCCTTTGGGAGAAAAGATCTGAAACATGTTATATATTTATTTCCTTCCCAGAATGCCTCATCAACAGCTTAACACTTTTTCCACTAACTTTATTTTCAAAGGAAATGGTTTAGAAATGTGCAGCTGTTGCCAAGCACATTATTGAAAAACACTTAAAAGATGTATAGTTTATGTCATGCTGCTGCCAAATAAGTTAGTACCCTCCAAAAAGTGTAAAACCACAGCATACTTAATGATAATGGGATATTTTATCTCTGTGTAAAAAGAGTCTGGAAATCTTGCCACAAAATCATAGGGAAAAAATTCAACAGTTTATTTTATGCAGTACAGTATGATAGAGATCTTTATTTGGTAAACCAATCCAGATATTTCAATTGGAATAATTGGAATATTATTCCAATTCTAACACTCAGAATCAACACTGAAACCTTGTCTACTGATCTGTTTAATAATTTTCACAAAGATACCACAATCTTATAAATAAATGTGCTATTGTACCATTAACTGAGTTTTCATCGTTGTCCACAGTTTCAAGAGTTTAGTTTTATCTACCTTCCTCAGCACTTTTGTTTCTTCAGAGTATTTGAAAAATCCCAGACATCATGCCATTTTACCTATAATTATTGTCAGCATGCAACCTTGATGTTTAGGACAAAAACATTGGCCACCATGCCTCCAGACAAAATTAACAATGACTAAATATCACCTATATTTATATTTTCATTAATATTACCCTAATTATTTTTATTAAATATCTTTCAATATGGTATCACTTTTTAAGTGGAATCTTAGGGGAAAAATTACCCAAGCTTATAAAAACAGAGTAGGTAAGTGGGAGCCAGGCCTGGAGTGGGACCTGTAAGACTCAGAAAGAATTAGTGAAAATGGACAAGCTATAAGATGAATAATTCTGAGGGTGTAATATATATCGAGGCATGTCATGACTATAATTGATAACTAGATGATCTAATTAAAATTTGATGAGAGTAGACCTTAACTCTTTTCACCAAATATTTATATATATGGATGTGTTCTAGATGGAAGAAAAATTTTAACAATACGGTGTACATATATGTATGTATATTAGATTAGATTGTGTATAAATATAGACAGACATGGGGCAGAGCTGCTACTGGCTCTCCCTGTGCCCAGCCGCTCCTGAGGCACCTGGGAGGGATGGCAAGTTTTAGCCCTGGCCCTCCACCCCAGCAGAGCCTCACAACAAGCCAGACAGCCCCCTACTCCAAGAGGACCTCCATTTTCCACATCCGGACTTCCCCCTCATCAGAACTCCACCCAGCAGACCAGCCTATCACAGCCCGACTCGCGCGGCCATGCGGTTCATCAATAAATGCTGGATTTTGAGATGACTACAAGAGTATGCTACCCGCACGTCAGAGCCTGGCAAGCTACCCGTGTCATATTTGATATGCCAGATATCAGTAACAATTATAGACCTCATTCCCATGACCTGATGGAATGGTTTGAGGCTCTTTATGTTCCTGGAGCAAGCAGGTGCCCTTGGTCTCTACTTGCATGAGACAGGTCATATGGAGATGTTACTGGTGCCCGCTTGAGCAAATCAATGATGAACGGGAAGACAGTGATACAGTGATAGATATAGATTAGATTAGATTGTGCATATATATAAAAAATCTAATCTTGCTATCTATATGAGACACTTAATAGAGCTTACATATGTTGTTGTCAACTATACTTTTTTTAAAGCTGGGGAGAGAGATCAAAGCACTGCATCTTTTTTGGTTACTCCACCATATCTTTTTTGTTCTAGAATCTTCCTCTTCTGTCCCTATTGCTTTGCACCCCTGATTTGAGAGTAGATAGTGGCACATTCTAGACTTGGCCATTTCCTTCCGCTTGCTTCCTCTTGATTCTTTGGATTTCTCCTCTAAACTGGTGGTTAGTTGTAGATACTTAGTTACGTTCATGGACATATTTATGGAGGTAGCCATTGTTTATTGCAATTAATCATGAGATAACGTGCGGTCACCCTGCATGGCTAAGATTCATCAGTGGGCTCACAAGGAATCAGCCCAAATCTCCTCCATGATGCTCCTCATCACATCATTTAACTCTGCTAGATTTAATTGACGAATATAGTGTAAGTTGATGATTTTAGTGTGTCTGACAAATAATGATTTACTAATTTTGTCATGTCTTAAATTCCTTTTCAAAAGAAAATGCTACTTTTCAAGTATTTCGTGACCTTTAAAAATTGCAGCACTATTTTTCATTACTTATTGATTCTCAGGATTCTGTGTTATTTTACTAGAAATATCCAAGTGATTCAAAGGAGGGTCCCTTGGACATAATTATCACTGCATCTATTTTATTTAATTTTAATTCATCAAAGTTTTAATTTTTATACTTAAACTATCCCATTTCTGTCTGTGGCACTCTCTTCAAGTTGGCCCTTTACCCCTTTGACATGCCCCAATTCTTCTGTAGATTTCTTGCTACGTGTACATGAAGACTTCATAGACTCATATATTAACTGAGACTAACAGCAGTTGTTTTCTTCCAAAAACCATTGGTCCATATTAGTGGGAAATCTGAACACCAACATTTGACTTTTATAAGAAATATTACCCATGAGTCATGGGCATAAACATTCCACACAGTATCTTTTTTAAAAATCAAAATTCCCAAAGTATTTGAAATAGCTAGACATATAAAACATAAAGTAGACCTTTTGAGGGTTAGCAAGTCAATCTGTCACTTCCTCTACAATTTTAATTTTTATGTAAACACATAGAAAGCATATATAACTGTTCTCATTGATTTCTATTTACTTTATTTTCATTTTTAAACATATTTTGGTGTTCTGAAATAGAAAAAGAGGCACACTAATGCTCACTCAGCAACCTCAAATGTAAACATACTATTTTAATCTCATAACTTTTTATTAATTTTAAGATGTATTTTAAAAGGTGTTTTTCTTAGGCTAATGTTGCTCTAATGAAACAGTGCTAGGGTCTTAAATACAAATTAAAAATTGTTTCTAGCTCTAACTTTTATAAATTAAATTCTCTTTTTCTGAGGAGTCATTCAGTTCTATTCTGTTTGTTGTTTGTCCTTAGAGATACAGCCTATGGAGGGTTGAGGTAGCTCAAAGAGGCAGATGTGTGCCTTATATGTGTGAGGCCCAGAGTTTGATGCCCAGTACTGCATGGCCCCTAATTCTAGGAGGAATGTGGTGCCTAGCACTTGCTTCTCAATTGCTATGTGTTCTTTAACTCAGAGACAGCTCTTGTTGGGTATAGGAAGAATCAGGAACTGGAAAAAGTAACATCTTGCTTTTTGTCAGGGCTTAAATAATAGTTGTGCATCATTCAGGTCTTACTAAAAGAGAAAATTGGTACCAACCAGTAACTGTTATTTTTATCCCCCTTTAAAAAAGATTCCTGCAGGGTTGGAAAGCTAGTACAGTGGAGAAGGTGCTTGAAATACATGCATGCACATGGCCAACCTCCATCTGATCCCTTGAATCACATACAGTCCCCAAGACATTCTAAGAGTGACCTATGAGCACAGACCCAGAGCAAGCCCTGAGTGTTGACATATATGTGGCTTGAAAAAAGAAAAACTCTGAGAACTAGCAAGCAAAGAGCTCTGATCTAGTCAATGTAGATCCACTGGTGGGCAAGTGCATCCAGCAAGTCAAACATGGTCACACTCAACACTTTCATTAGCAAGAATGAAAAAAGAGTACACTATAGTTTGGGTGTGAGGAAGAGAGGGGAAATACTTAGATCTGACTTGTTATCCTGTTGATTCAGAGACTATCCCTATAGGTGGAAGAAGGAGCTGCACCCAGTCTTGTTTTTTCCTTTAAAAAATTGAGGAGCAGAGCGATAGCTCAGCGGTAGGGCAGTTGCCTTGCACGTGGTCGGCCTGGCCGGCCCAGGTTTGATCCCGGCGCCCCATATGGTCCCCCGCGCACCGCCAGGAGTAATTCCTGAGTGCAGAGCCAGGAGTAACCCCTGAGCACTCAGGAATCACTCCTGGCGGTGCTCGGGGACCATATGGGATGCCGGGATCGAACCCAGGCAGGCACAGGCCGACCAGCGGCAAGGCAAACGCCTACCCGCTGGGCTATCGCTCCGCCCCATCTTTATTCTTTTTTTCTTTAATTTTTTTTTTATTTCTATTATTTTTGCTTTAGCCTGGCAAGCTGCTCGTTTAGTATTTGATATGCCAAATACCAGTAACATTTATATTAGGTCATTCCCATGACCCAAAATAATTGTTTGAGGCTCTTTGTGTTCCTGGAGCAAGCGGATGCCTTTGGGTTCTACTACCATGAGACAGGACATATGGAGATGTTACTGGTGCCCGCTCTAGCAAATAGATGATGAACGGGGAAGATAGTGATAGTGATAGTGATAGTGACCCAAAAAGCAAAAAAAAAAAAAAAAAAAAAAAAAATTGAGGGGCCATTTCCTGTAATGCTACATGTAACAATATGCACTTAAAGGTTTGGTATTTAGGCCTAATGGTGAGGCATTAGTCTAGCTTGATAATGCCAGAAGTCGTTATGTTGCGGGACGGGGTGCATAGGGTTCTAGGGATATAATTCAGGATCTCATGCATGTTTGACTTGTGCTCTACCACTTGAGCTATATCTTCAATCAAGGAGGTGTGTTTGGGGATAAATACTTTGGAGCCTTGAGTCACAAGGTCACCTGTACACCTGGAGAGTGGTGCTTTCTGTGCATTCCTTCCCTCCTTCCCTTTAAACAGGCCTGAAGTTTAGGTCAAGTGTGTCCTAAGGCAAAAGGAAGCAGAAATAAAGTGTGGTGTGTGTGTGTGTGTGTGTGTGTGTGTGTGTGTGTGTGTGTGTTTGGTTCTGCTTGTTCTTTCCAGTAAAACAAAGTGTAATATATCTCCTTCTCTGTACTAACGACTAAAATTAGATTGAGAGAGACAGCTATCATCGTTTATCTATCAATGTTGAAATTCCCCATCCATTTAGGCCATCTCATTTAGTCCTGATCCTTTTGTCATAGCTTTATCAGTGCCCAAATACAGTGCTGGAAGTTTCAATAGAATTATACTCTTACCACATTTCTACTTTTTATTTATTGCCTAAGGAACATAATTGTTCATGTAGAGTCTCTGTGTTTGTGTGTATATGTGTGTGTGCATGCATATTATTTATTTTAATTACTTGAGTCCAATAAGGATAGTTTAGTTAAGGTTTCCAAGATATTTGGTATCTGAGGAATGAGCAATGTTGATTCATATTTTTAATAAAAGTGTCTAGGGACCTTATGAACATTTTTGCCATAAGATGAAAACTAAATGACAATACCCTTTTATATGCTTTCCATTTGGCGCATGTTTGGCATCATGAATGGAAAAATAAATATAGAAGCCCTGAAATAACTTGCTGTGACTATCTGTCTGTCTGTCTGTTCTCTCTCTCTCTGTTTCTCTCACACAGACACACACACATATACACCTACCTTTTGAAAATAAATACAAGCTATTCAAATTAGGCTATTCATGCTTAGTTTATATATACAATACTTTGGTCAGTCTTTTGTGGCCTTCTAGAAATACTTGTCAAGTTAGAGGGACTATATTAATTTTTGCAGAGAAATAGTAGCAAGCCTTAGGTATGACTGTGATAGATACTGCGCTAAACACTGCATGGATCAACTCAAAAAAGCCTTGTGGCAAGAATACAGAGAGCCAGATCAGTCCCATTCTACAGATAAGAACATTAAGATACCTACTGACATTGAGTAATTTAAGTAAAGCAGTTATGGGTAGGACAGAATTTAATGGGCCACAAGGTTCCAATTGATTTTGGAGTGCCTCAGAGCCAATTTGATGCTTCTGCGAATAGGATCTTAAGGAGTTAGAAAGATCTAGTCTTGGTACAGCCTTTTTGGAAAACAATATGACCATTCCTCCAAAAACTAGAAATTGAACTCCCATTTGACCCAGAAATACCACTCCTAGGAATATATTCTGGGAAGCCAAAAATGAGAAGCACCATCTGCACTTTTATGTTCATAGCAGCACTACGCACAATAGCCAGAATCTGGAAACAACCAGAGTGCTCAAGAACAGATGACTGGATAAAGAAACTATGATACCTCTACACGATGGAATTCTATGCAGCTGTTACGAAAAACGAAGTTATGACATTTTTCTGTAAATGGATGAACATGGAGAGGATCATACTGAGTGAAATTAGGCAGAGGAAAAAGAACAGATACAGAATGACTGCATTTATTTGTGGGACATAATATTCTGATACTAATATTCAAGCTCAGGCAAAACATGGATCAGGAGGTCTTGTCAGTGGGTGGAATCTATCACAAGTGTGTGGGAGTCATAGGTTAGACAGAGAAGACAGAGAAGGGAACAATGTGCTAACAATTATTGGAAATGATAATGCCAACCTAGAACTAGCACTGAATGTAAGAAAAGGTATATACATAACCTCTAAATGTATGTATGCAACTCACAGTGTGTAAGAGAAGGAAAAGAGATATATATATAGAGAGAGAGAAAGAGAGAGAGAGAGAGAGAGAGAGAGAGAGAGAGAGAGGCAAGGTGCCTGCCATAGAGGCAGGCCAGGGGAAGGGAGAGAATCAGAGAACAATGGTGATGGGAAATGGGTACTGGTAGAGGAATGGGTGCTGGAACACTGTATGACCAACATGAAGATCTTTGTAATTGTATATCTCATGGTGATATACTAAAAATTTAATAAATCACTGTATCACTGTCTTCATCGATTGGCTCGAGCGGGCACCAGTAACATCTCCATATGTCCTGTCTCATGCTAGTAGAGCCCAAGGGCACCTGCTTGCTCCAGGAACATAAAGAGCCTCAAACCATTCCATCAGGTCATGGCAATGAGGTCTAAAATTGTTATTGGTATTTGGCATATCAAATACGACACGGGTAGCTTGCCAGGCTCTGCCGTGAGGGCAAAAAATTTAATAAATAATAAATAAATAAAATTTAAGAGTCAAATTGAAAAGTCTAGTCTTTACAGTTGAAAGGTCTCTAGTAAACTGATGAAAACAAAGCCATTCCCAGTTCCTCTAATGGAGTGACTTTCTTTGTAAAATAGACAGACCAAGTCAATTTGTAGGTCTCTGATTAAAAAACTAAAAACTGAAACACTGACAATTAATACTTAGTCATCTTTGGAGGTAAATAAAGAAGAAAACTACGTATTCCCCAGATAGCAGCTTCATTCTGCCTCATTTCAAGGTTCTGGGGGCTGTTTTAAGAAAACAATAAAAGATTCAGAGCTAGGAATCAATGGAATATTTGGGCCGGGTATGATATATAAAGAAGTCATCAAACAAAAACCAAGAATCTGAAAGCATGAGAGCTTTAAAAAAGCCTTGGTCTATTTTCCCACTAGCATCCCAGCTGGGATGCTGAAATTTAACTAATTATTTTCTACAAACCGGAAGTTTCTGGAGCCACCACAGAAAGAGAACTGGATGTAGAGCCGTAAAGCTGCAGAAAAATAAGATGTCATTTCCCACAACCCTGTCTCTCCAACTCTAGCTGCTGGGGATCAATGTGACATCATAGCCAAATGCCACGCCAGTTGGGTGGCACTGAAAAATATCTGGTGTCAACTAGGCAGAGACCACCAACCTCTAGACAAGCTTGGAACCCGGGTCTCCAAAGGTGAGAGGTCACAGCCTCCTCTCACAACACTACCTTGGGCCTGTTTCTTATTACCAAATAATTTCCAGAAGGAAACCAGGCTGAAGCCTGATGTAAGAGCAAGCCAGAAGAAAAGGTGGGAAGGAAAGTCTGCCCTTAGTGCCGTTGTCTTGTAGAGAAAGCACAAGTGTGGCATTAGAAGAAGCCTTCCCCAGGATCTCAGGTTATCCTGGAATGGGCTGTTTCTTCAGATGGTGGAAACTTACTGTGAGGAGATAAAAGAGGGCCTCCCCACAGGCGAGCCAGCCCACCCTCACAACCCATAGTGCTTTGGGCAGGTATAATTCCCACAGAAAAGAGGTGAAAACCACTTTCGTGGACTGAGGTGAGAGACCACCACTCAAAATAAATAAGAAACTCCAAATGTGTAAATCCGATCTAAGCCAAACCATATGGGACAGAATGAAAACAGTTTCTCCCTGCGACTGTGGTGGGTGGACTTGTTCCTACTGAAGCGTAGATACAGAAAAAGAATTAACACATCTCTTACCATGTAACTTCTCCCCTGATCTACGCCATTGATAATATAAATCATTCAAAGATACTTCCTCTACTTGTACAGCTCTGTACATAAAAAGAACGTTGTGCATCTAGGAGTGCTAAAATTCTAGAGTAACACCTCATACATTTGTGGCCTTCCATAGTGAACAAAGTCATTTTTCAGGCAAGTCATAAAGTAGCCTGAAAAACAAGTGTTTCAGTGTTTGCCCCAAATGAGGCAGTGGCTCAGGACCACAGTTCATCTGACACCATCTGACACCGTCAGCACTGGTTTGGTATCTGATTAGGGCTCCCCGCCACAGTGGTGCCAGACGTGCTCTTTAAGTGAGGTGGCTGAGGGAAATTAATGTGTCAGAGTTACCAGAAGGTGAGAGTGTCTGCTTCCAAGTTTCCTTTGGAGAACTTAGGCTGGAATTGCCTTTGATTCTGTCTAAGAGAATCTTTTGAAGCTATTTATGGAGTTGGATAATGGGTAGAGATGAGCTTCCTACAGGAAGCTGAGCTAGCTGGAGGAGTTCAGACTCCCTGGGATGCAGATAAGCTGTGGCATTTATATGCAAATGGAGTCAAATAGCTGGTTTGTTTAAAGGAGGCTCTGAGGGTCTTTGGGAAAGCCGGTGGAGCTGTCTTCTCCCGAAGACTCTCTTGGAGTTTATTTACCCTCCCAAAGAAGGGAAATGCTATGACTTCCCTGATGCCTGGGAAAATAGGGGCGGCAGATAGTAAACTATGCTATCTTCTTCTAAATATACTTGGAGATTTTCTGATGAATGGGTGATGCTGACATGAAGATATTCATTCTAGGACATGTTCTTGTCTCTGTCTGCTCCTGACTTGTAGCCTGCTACTATCTAGGGTCACAACTCCAGACAACTCCCTTCCAATCTTGGGACACATTTGCATTTGTAGTTGGAAGTTTTTTTCTATATTTAATTGACTTACCTTTTCTATATTTAATGGAGGCAACACAGAGAAGTTAATTTTGCAGACATTTATGCTGAACAGAAATATGCATTAATATAGTTTTATGGGGAAAGTGGTAAATGTTCACCAGATAAATACGAACTTGTTCCTTATTTATCATGACAGAGTTGTCACAACTAAGTTCAACTCGTGCATGCACACTTGCATACAAACACACACATGTGGGACCAAATGTAGTTACACTTCTCATTCATGTCACCCTTTGATGTTCTCACCTGATCATCACGATCTCACGATCACGATCTTCCCGTTGATCATCTATTTGCTAGAGCGGGCACCAGTAATATCTCCATATGTCCTGTCTCATGCCAGTAGAGCCAGGGGCATCAGCTTGCTACAGGAACATAAAGAGCCTCAAACCATTATATTAGGTCATGGGAATGACCTAATGTAATTGTTACTGGAATTTGGCATATCAAATACAACACGAGAAGCTTGCCAGGCTTGTCGAGAGGGAGGTAAACTCTTTTAAACACCTTCAAATAAAGCATTTATTGATGAACCGGCGCAGCCGCTTACGTTCTCACCTGATCATCACATACATGCAAATACTCATATGAAGAAGATATAATCTAGGCTTATTCAGGGTAAGGAAGTGACTAAGTATATGGTATAACCTTGGAGTTCTGTGGATACCATAACGTACTACTTTGCTTTCTAGGAAGGGCATTTATTTGACATCTTTAAGCTGGCACAGAAGATCACTTTCACGGTATAGTGGCCAAAGAGTATCGTTGCTATATCAGAATTGGGTTTCAATCCATCTCTGTGTGACCTTGGATAAGTTATAAAGCATTTGTCTCACTATCTTCTCATTTTAATTAAAATAATAGAGTATTATCTCTCTTTTCTGCCCCTTGAGGTGTTGCAGGTGTAGCTGCAGTGCCCAGCTGTGTTGGCAGGTGGCAGACAGGGAGACAGACTTGTCTACACCCCCCAGGGCTTTGTACCATGGGCCCTGGATGGTGGATGGTCTGGCATAGAAAAAGACTGGGTCCCCCTAGAATGAACCCAGAGCCACGGCAGAGCCTAGTAAGCTACCCGTGGTGTATTCAATATGCCAAAAACAGTTATTATAATGGACTTTATTCCCAATGAATGGAGACATTACTGGCACCCACTAGAGCAAATCGATGTACAATGGGGACACAAGTGACACAAGTAACATTATCTCTCTCCCAACATTATTGTATTGCTGTAAAGATTAAACAAGCAAAACATGAACAGTGTTTGGCACGTGATGGACATGGTATATTTGTCTACTTATCATATTAAGGGAAGAAACAATTGGAGGGATGATTTCTTTTTTTTAGGAATCGTCTCCCCAGTAGATTCGAGGGTCTCAGGGCTACTCCCAGTGATAGTCCAGCTGGACTGGCCTGATGGTTCAGTCTGGGCTTGGGGATACAGAGAACTACCCAAAGCATACCCAGTGATTCTGCGGCCAGAATGGGACTGTGAGGGGCTGGGTGTGAGAGGTACTTTGTGGCACAGTTTGAAGTCAGGCCTCCTGCCTGCAAGGCCTGTGCTCTAGCCCTTTCAGTTATCTCTCCTCCCCGAGGGAAGATTTTCTTTTCCATCACTGTATCACTGTCTTGACCTTTTACTTTTTGCCTTTTGGGTCTTTTAGCTTTCGGCTTTTGGCTCCTCAGCCTTGCGGTTTTTGGCTTTTGGCTTTTTGCTCTTTGGCCTTTTGCTCCATCTTCTAGGTAGGACTCAGCTCAGAGACTCGCAGACATGGGGCAGAGCTGCTACTGGCTCTCCCTGTGACGAGCTGCTCACGAGGCGCCCGGGAGGGATGGTGGGTTCTAGCCCTGGCCCACCATCCCAGCAGAGCCTCGCAACAACCGCCGACGCCCCGACTCCATGAGGGCCTCCATTTTCCACATCCGGACTTCTCTCTCATCAGACCTCCACCCAGCAGACCAGCCTATCAGCGCCTGGCTCGCGCAGGCAAGCGGCCACGCAGTTTATCAATAAATGCTGGACTTAGAGATGCCTGCAAGAGTATGCTACCTGCACGGCAGAGTCTGGAAAGCTACCCGTGTTGTATTTGATATATATGCCAAATACCAGTAACAATTATAGACCTCATTCGAATGGATTGAGGCTCTTTATGTTCCTGGAGCAAGCAGATGCCTTGGGCTCTACTAGCATGAGACAGGACATATGGAGATGTTACTGGGGCCCGCTCCAGCAAATCGATGATGAACGGGAAGACAGTGATACAGTAGAGCCCAAGGGCATCTGCTTGCTCCAGGAACATAAAGAGCCTCAAACCATTCCATCAGGTCATGGGAATGAGGTTGGCCTTGAATGAAATTTTCCAAATTCAAAGGGGAGAATTAAAACCAATTTAAGTGAATTAATAAAAATTTTAATGGGTTAAGTTATTCTAAAATTTTACATTAAGTTTATGTTGCTTTCTGTGCAAACTTCAGGCTTTTCTGGGTAGTTCAGAGTAATTCACTTCGGGAAGTCTTGGGAGAAATGAGACCACAGAGCAGGCAACCATCCTAAGTATCTTAAGGCTCATTTCAAAGTGCTCTCTGAAGAGTTTAATGGTAGGCAATTATCTGTACTCTCAGGGGATTGGGTGGGGTCACTCAATGTAAAAAGAAAATAGGCCTCCTGGTAAATATCTACTTTCTGAGTGACATAGTACGTGTGGTCATCACTTTTTGTTGTTGTTCTAGTTTCCTCAATCCAAAAATCCTTCTGGGTGACCTCATCACTTTGTTATTTTTCAGTTACTTTGGTTAATAGGAGTATTTTTGAAATGCTTATTGCTTCTTAGATTTGTTCTCTAATTATGTCATATTTTGGATAAAGAGTGCATTGACTGTGAATTCTAGAGCAGAGTGATCAGTCTTATAAAGTATTAAGAATGAGGAATATATCCTCTTTGGGGGAGTGAAGGAAGGAGTTTGAGGACTGGGTTAAACCTAGCAGTGCTCAGTGCTCACTCTTGCCTCTACGCTCAGGGTTCACTGGTGGTGAAGCTAAGAGTCCCATACACAGTGCCAGGGATCTAACTCAAAGAGGACACATAAGAGGTAAGGGTCTAACCCCTGTTATCTCTTGGGCCCAGGAATACTCTTAAGTAGTGAGTAACCAATATTTATAAAAACATTAACTTACAAATGATAACTATTGGTAACCAATTTTAATTAATCTTTATTAGTGCTTATTCTACCTTGATTTCTAGTTAGCTTGAATAGAGATATTTATCAACTCACTGTGAAGATTTATATTGTTTAAAACTACAACAACATCCTTTTGATATACATTATTCCAGTTAACACAGTAGTTTACTGTGTGAACTTTTACAGGTTTTGATTTCTAAGCAGAAATTTATTTGTGAATCTTTTCTACAACCTACTATTGAAGGCATTCCTTAAAAGCTCATAAGGCTCGGCCTTGGTTTATGGAGACAAATGTACTGCCTTTGCAACTGTAATTTCCAGTTACATTGTCTACTCATCACCTCTTTCTCATTTTTATTAATGAGTATGAGTTGCTTGAAGTTTTCATATAAATATAATAAATACTTACATTTACCTAATTAATCATTTTTCCTCTTCAAGATACTCCCAGTAGATGAGTTGGATATAAATTGCTTTTAGAAAAAGTTTAAAATTATGCTAGGTTATACCTTAAACATTTATATTCAAGTAAAACTTTCACTAAGTGAATAAATGGGAATAAATGATGGTGAAATAATTAAATTTTTTAAGAATCTACAATGTCTCAGGCAGTACTCTTTATTTGAATGATGTTTTTGCTGAATCCCTACAAGCATGTGTGGATATATGGGTGTAAGTATTAAAAATTGTTGAAATAAAAGACCTTTCATTCATTATAAGTTTCAGAGATGAGATTTTATTCTAGATACTTAAATAAGTACTTGAATATTCTGTTTTTCTAACATAGAACACTTTACAAACATTCCAAGTAAACTAGGACTATTCACTTTAGTATCCCTTTACATCAGTAACACTTAGGGCTTAGCAGACATATGGCACTATGAGAAACACTGAAAAAAAATTCTGATTCCCATCTTTTAAGAGGGGTACTGACCAAATCAATTCCCATCTTAAAAGAGACAGTGAGAGAAAACATCTGCCCATATCCGCAGTATCTGTCATTCTAAGGAAAACCCATGGGGCAGATAAAGTAGAACAAAACATCTAGGCTAGTATGCATTTATGACAACTTCCTGGAGGAGGAGGCCATTAAACAGTTCTCACAAGATGAGCAAGGAATGCATTGGGAGAATGTAGCATTCTCACCAGCTTGGAGTTGGACTTCAGCATAGCCAGGTGATATGGAGAAGGTCCTTCATAGATGTACTCAAATCAAAGAGCACAGAGAAGTAGAGCCCATGACCTATTTGACTGAGATGTATGGTTGAGAGCCTGTACTTAATAATTTAAGAAAGTAGATGACTATCAAATTAGAATTTTGCCCACAGTAGTATTGTAATACTCGAAGGACCAAAAGAGACTATGTCATAATTTGGAGAATAATTAGGGCATTTAGGTGAGAAATTCTGCTTCAATAAGATGACAGCATACATGTAAAGAATAAGAAATTTAATCCTGGTGGTATAAGATCTGTAAGATCCAAAGGAAACTTCAGTACCGATGAGGAACATTGTTTATGATGTACTGTTCTCTTTGGGGGAGATCACTGTATCTGATATAATTTGTAGTAGTATTTAATTGTATAGCTGAGTGAACTAAAGAGATGAATTTTTAGGAAAAAAGTAGATCTATACAATGTTATAAACATCTTATGTATTTTGAAAACAGTATTTATGTATTCAACTATGTTTGATGTGAGTCTGCTTTTTCTTTGATGTTATATTCATTGGAGTTTAAGATAATCTCTCTTGTGTGAGTGACAGAATTATTATTTTTAATACACTTTTCATTTAAGCGAATAAAACCATTTAGAGAATAATAGGATAAGAAAATTCATCTACATTTTTATTCTAAACCCCCCATTCTTCTAAAATGTTGTATCCGACTCTCACTAATAACAATCATTTTAGTGTCTAATCTTATGAAATCTTTCAAAGAGGTATCTTTATTTTTATATAAAAATACCTTTATTTCTTCACCAATTTATTCATTGCATTCATTTAACTAAATGAAATTAAGTGAACTTCACTTCATTTATTTAACTAAATTCGATCACGATCACGATCTTCCCGTTGATCATCTATCTGCTAGAGCGGGCACCAGTAATATCTCCATATGTCCTGTCTCATGCCAGTAGAGCCAGGGGCATCGGCTTGCTACAGGAACATAAAGAGCCTCAAACAATTATATTAGGTCATGGGAATGACCCAATATAATTGTTACTGGAATTTGGCATATCAAATACAACACGAGAAGCTTGCCAAGCTTGCCGAGCGGGAGGCAAACTCTTTTAAACACCTCCAAAAAAGCATTTATTGTTGAGCCGCGCCACGCGAGCCAGGCTGTGATGGGCTGGTCTGCTGGGTGGAGTTCTGGTGAGAGGGAAGTCCGAATGTGGAAAATGGCAGCACCGTGGAGTGAGGGGGGCATTCTGGCTTGTTGTGAGGCTCTGCCGAGGTGGTGGGCCCGGCTAGAACCCGCCATGCCTCCCGACTGCCTCACGAACGGCTGTGCACAGGGAGAGCAAGGAACTAAATTAACTATATGTAATAGCAAGTACAACTAATAGCATAGGATTAGCAAAGGCACTGCTGAGTCTAGATTCAAACATTACTCAATCAGTGACCATAGGAAAGCTTGGAAACCTAGAGCAAAATCTCCCAGGTAGGGTGGCAAATTCTGTCACTATGTTTTCTTCAGAGAAAGCTTATATTGATCAATGCATCAGAATGGCAAGTAGACACTGGTGAGGAACTTGCATTGTCTATAGGCACAAAGATAATTAATCCAAGAGTTGAATGGCAACCAAAGTTTCTCATCATTACAGTATGCATTGCAAATGGAGTTCAAATATGCAGTGATCCTCACTTTATCATAATGGCATAAATTTACTTTAAATATAGACCTTCTTTGTTTGGGAGGGGGTGGTCGTCTGTTTAAGACAGAATGAATGTCAAGACTAACAATGTTTTGAATTTCTAGTGAAACCAAAGTAGCTAGCAGTCAAGAAATGAGATATAGTTTGACAGTCTAAGGCAAAGTAATAAAATATGTAACAATGATTTTTTCATTTCTCACCTTATTTAGTACTAACTCAAAAGAGAACTTATTTAAAAATACACTCTTTTCCCTCAATACTAATAAAATTGTGAAACACATCTGAGATCTCTGCAAAAGCAGAGACTTTAGTGGAACAGAATAACTATCATAAACATTATCCTTTCACACAATGCCCTCAAATCTGTTATGCCATCAAAACACCTTCCATGGGTACATCTAAGGGGAAGTCCGCTATCACACGCCTATTTCCTAATGACATATCTGACCAGTTTTCTTAGTTTCTGACACATCCATTGGCAGGTAGCACTTGAATCAGTAAACATCGTATAGAGGGTAAATTACAGATGATGATAACTATACATTATAGCTGGAAATCAAATCATCCCTCTACATATCAAAATGAATCTTTTCAAAGGGTCAAGGATATTTATGTGGCTATTTAACCTCATTTTAACATGTAACCAAATGTAACAAAAGTAAATAAAACAGAGGAACCATGAGTGCATTGAAGATGGTCTCTCCCCCATCATCCAGCTTTCATGCATCCAAGTGTGATAAGTATGTCACATCTAGTCTCTCATAAGTTGAATGAGTGATTCTCAAAAATCCATTTTAGTGTGTATATTTCATTTGGTGAGTATTTAGATAGCCATTAGCAGCTTTTAGGGTTCCCAGAGATTTTTAATGATGACTGGATAGGTAGACATGCAATTTAGCACCAAACCCAGCAATACATTACCTAGATGACAATGTGCTTAAGAAGCAGGGGAGTTTCAAGCTGAGCACTCTTGTTGATAAGGCCCTCATTTTTCACCTATTTCCACTTGTCTCTGAATCCATGAGTAAAATTAATTTTGTTATGTCAACTCTGCTACCATTAGTTGATAATTCAAGAAGCAATAGCAGGCTTACATTTTTCATCCTTCATTAGCTTCATGCTATTACTGAATGTGGGATGAATATAACAAGAGGCATCCCAGATGCTCTTAGAGAGCTCCTCATTTTAGTTTTAGCTTAGGCACTGTAAAAGTTTTATAAATTGTTCACAGTCTGAGCAGGACCTTTGAGACATGGGTAGTTATTCCAATTTCTATCAGAAAAAATACTGGAAGTATTAAAGTGTCTTGGATTAATATTCAATTTGCAAGATGTTCACTTGGTTAAAATTGTTGTTTTTTCTGTATGACCAAAACCCAAATATGAACTCTTTAATTGTATATCTTTGTAATTGTAAAAATAAAAAAATTAAAAAAAAATTACCATTAGCCAAAGAACTGATTGCAAACGTAGTGCTTCTAAACACAAATCCTCCAAATGAAGCATTGGGCAGAGGTTTCCAAATCACTTATATTCATACCTGCAAATTATCCAAGGGTCCCATATTGCAAAGAAATCAAATTGGAAGAAAGGGAGTTTCTCCCATCCAAGTACTAACCAGGCCCGACCCTGCTTAGCTTCCGAGATCAGTGAGATCTGGCGCGTTCAGGGATGGGTGCTGGAACTTTATGACCAAAACCCAAATATGAACTTTTTAATTGTATATATTTGTAATTGCAAAAATAAAAAATTATTTAAAAAATAAAATAAAATTGTTGTTTTTTATATTTTATTTATTTCTTAAAATTTAATTTATTAAACCACCATGAGATATGCAATTACAAAACTGTTCATGATTAGATATCAGTCATACAGTATTCCATCACCCATCCCTCCGCTAGTGCACATTTCCCACCACCAATGTCCCCAGATTCCATCCCCCTCCCTAAGTTGTGTTTCTAATGTTAACTTCATGAGGATGTAAATTAGTGGCAAGTTCTGTGCTCCGTATTTCTCTCACTTTCCAGGCTAATGAAGTCCCTCGGGTTAGGAATAAGCACTAAATGCCTGAACAGCACATAATATAGAGGATGTGCTTTAAGTGTGAGAGGAACAACAAGGCTCTGACTTTTATGAGGATGAAATGTACCCACTAGGAATATTATTGGAGGATTTGGGAATTGATAATTCAACCAGGGTATATGAATCAAAGACACAGAAGAGTAACAGAAAAGGCATACTGAAAGTACCTAGGAAGAAACACAGAGAAAAAAGAAATAACCAAAAGTTTGAGCTTTATCTCTCTGCTGACTGGATTAAAGGTGAAGAATGCATGATACTAGTAAGGTAGTGCTCTTAGGTGTTAGTCTCTGTTGAGGGAAATTCTAACAAGTTCCTTGTGTTGAGAGACATAAGAACCTAAAAGGACAGAATAAACCATCAAGGGGTCTTAGAAATCCAATTCTTCCTTTTCACAGATAGATCTCAACTGTGAAGTATTTGGGGACATTAACAGCAAAAGAATTTGGGGGAATAAAATAATAGTCTGGAAGAGCAAATGAAAGTCTTGGGACAAACTTTGGCTACAGATTCTAGCTCTAAGAGTGGACTTGTCTGGTGAATGTGGCTTTCCTAATCAAAACTGCATAACGTAAGTAATATCACTCAGCAAGAGGGCTGAGACTGGCTGATCAAGAATATTAGTGACACATTATGGTGAAAAGTAGAATATTTGAAAAATATGTGAATACATTAACAATAGAATGTTTGAAGAGAAATACCACAGTAACAGTCTATAAAAACTAAATATTTTCACAGAGAGTGTGTAAGCCACTGAGATTCTACATGGGAAAATGAATAGTCTTTGAGAGAATGGTTCAAGATGCTTTGGAATTCTGACCCATATTACTGCCATAAATTTGTTCATAGTATGGTTTGCACAAATGTAGCCACACTGCAGTTAAGACATGAAGGGAAAAGATATGGTTTGTTAATTTTCTCCTTAGAGATCTCTTGGGAATCTTTATGCAGAATAGTGACAGAGAAAGTTTTTTTATTTTTGTACCATTTTCCCAATAGACTTCTGGAGAAAAGTGGCCTTTTCTATTGCCTTGAACCACTCTGAAATCTGACCCAATCAAAAATAGGCGTGGTGGTCCCCTGGTGTGAAGCAGAGGACTATTAGGAAGTCAGCTACTCGGGACTGCTCTAGGTTCCACAACTTGGAAGGCATCCATCATTTTCCACAGGCCCCTAGGAAGAATGGGAATGTGGCTGGCTAGTAAGTGAATGATATAATCTTATGCAGTATTTCTGTTGTTATTATTATTTTTTTTTTGCTTTTTTTTGGGTCACACTCGGCAATGCTCAGGGGTTTCTCCTGGCTCTGCACTCAGGAATTACTCATGGTGGTGCTCGGGGGACCATATGGGATGCCGGGATTGAACCCAGGCTGGCATGGGCCGGCCGCGTGCAAGGAAAATGCCCTACCCGCTGGGCTATCGCTCCGGCCCGTATTTCTGTTGTTAAAGGCAGGGTGACTCCATGAAGAAGTCAGGACCAGAGAAATCAGGAGGGAAGCTCCTAGCCAGGAGTGAGGGGGAGGAGGTGGGTGGTACACAGCTCTCCTCTTCATATTTTCTTCTTTGATGTTCTAGATTTTTCTCAGCTTCTTTGCTTCCTAGTCTTTTTCATCAGACTCCTGGTGAAAAATTATTTATTGTTGTATCATAGTTTATAGTTGGTTCTGGTTATCAAATATTAAAAAAAAAAACAAGGCAAGTTAGGAATAGTGTTCTTTCCCAAAGCTTTCCAGCAAGACTTGCTGAATTTATGAAGATAAGACATACAGACTTCACAGAGAAGAGTCTTTAACCAAAGCAGAGAACATTATGTCTGAATTGATTGCAATAGATAACCTTGGTTTGAAAACCAGAGAGAAGAAACGGAGTGCCTAATTCTTCAGAACCTTCCCCACAGACTATAAGTGAAAGTCCTCTATTTGTAGCACATATACTTTCCAGCACTTTTTTAACACACTGTGTACAAGTTAATTAATAAACTATGAGAGATTTCAGACATGGAACATAGCAAACCTTCCACTCAATTCTTGAGCACTTCTATGTGGTTTGCCTACCTCTTCTGGCTCCTGTTGACTTAAATTAGGTGGGAAAGATATCTTGATTATATTAGATTTCTGCCCTAAGGTTAATGAGTCATGTTTGTGATTTGAAACAGGTATATCACCTTGATAGTGTCAGCAATGCTCCTGCTGTGCAACAAAAGGTGTCGAAGTGCCCATAACCAAGTGTGTGGGGAAGGTCATGGGGACTCTCTCTTGCCACTTGGGGGGCAGATCATAAACTCTTAATAAGTGGCTCTCAGGTTGGGAAAGCCTCATAATTTGTCTACACACATCTTTTCTCTGTATCGAAAGACCCCATCAACTCACAGCCTATGGCTTTCAACATGTTCACAAGTCAATCTCAGTATTGCTTTCTAAGTTCTCTGTAAATACATGATAAAAAGAGGCATCTTTGCTTTCTAAAGTGTGACTCGTTTTCCAATACATCATAAAAAGCCTACGTCTATGTATTTATTATATATAATCTGTAATATTCTGCCACCTGCCCCATTGATGAACAATGGGAAGACAAGTGACAAGTGACTATTTTATTACCTTGATATATATTATATATAATACTTATTATATTAATAATAAAATGTAATAAATATATAATAATTATTCACTTAGGATTATAATTAATAATTATATAATTAATAATCATAAATTACTCCTGAAGTAATTGTACTCCTGAAGCAACTAGATGCAATTGGGTACACTGGCACGTGATAGGGTCAAATGAAAATAATACTGGTGCCTGCTTGAGCAAATCGATGAATAATGGGATGTCAAGTGATCAAGTGAATTAATAATACTACATTTTACATATTCACTTGTCACTTGTCTTCCCATTGTTCATTGATTTGCTTGAGCGGGCACCAATATCTCCATTCATTGGGAATGAGGTCCATTATTGTTACTGCTTTTGGCATAATGAATGCACCACGGGTAGCTTGCCAGGCTCTGCCATGGCTCTGGGTTCATCCCAGGGGGCCTAGTCTTTTTCTATGTCAGACCATCAACCACCCAGGGCCCACAGGGCAGAGCCCTGGGTGTAGGCAAGCTTGTCTCCTATCATTTGCTGGCGCAGCCAGGCACTGCAACCACACCTGCAACACCTCGAGGGGCAGGGTAATGTATAGCATGTGATAAATATATTAATTAAAAACATTTAACATCATATGCCTTTTTGGTGAACTGAATCAGGAAGCTGAATTGAAATCTCTTAGTTGCTATGCTAGGGATGAAGCTCTGATTCTTGATAGTCTTCAAGCCATTCATGGAATAGATAATGTAGTTTGTCCACTGGCAACTCTAAAAATTCTACAAATTTGAAAACCACTTATCAGATTTTAGAGTAGATTTATGATTTTTATGATATTCTCCAAATTCATTTTCATAGCAATTTTCAAATGCCATTCTCAATTCCTCAGATTCAGTATTTTTTGAGCAGCTCTTTCTTATATGCCAGACAAAATTCTAGAATTTGGGATATTACAGAAGAGCTGATTTTTGAATCCCTCTTCATTGAATTTGGCTAGTATTATATGTTAACTTTCTATGTTAACTATTTGGGTCTTTTAGTGAAGTAAGATAGTTTTTATTAGATGTAAATAACTTAGAAAGGTATGAGGGAAGGGAAAGAGGACATGTTCAAAGAGAGAATACGGTATTGGCCAGAGTGGAAGACACAGGAAAGGTGACATGGAGACCAGCAAGAGAGAGAGACAGATACGTGTTCAAGGGAGAATTCAGGCTTGAAGAGAAGCCCTTTAACTATTTCTACATTGTTAAATTTTCTTTTTTTTAAGTATTTTATTATACCACCGTGAGATATACAAATAAAAAGATATACAATTAAAAAGTTCATATTTGGGTTTTGGTCATACAGTGTTCTAGCACCCGTCCCTCCACCAGTGCCCATCTCCCACCACCAATGTCCTCGGTTCCCTCCCCCTTCCCCAGCCCACCTACATGGCAGGTTCTTTATTTCTTTCCCTTTCTCTCTCTTTCTCTTTTCCTTCCCTTCCAGACTATGGATTACAGAACATACATTAAAAAGGTTGTCATGTGTATCCTTTTGACTCTATTTAATGCTCAGTTCTAGGTTGGCATTAGTACCCTCGAACATTGTTAAATTTTCATGATAGGAATTCCTGATATATCTGCTCTCTGATCCTTGTGTGAGACGACACTTGTGTGAGAGACACAGCAGTACATTGTTTCTGAGGGAAAAGTTCCTGTTCCTTCACTCTATCACCTACCATCAAAGAACAATCTGGCCACAAAGTTTTGAACAACAATGATTCATGTTTCCCACAGTTCATGTCTTGGGCAACATAAAGGGGGAAAAATCATGAAAAGGTTTTTCAACATCATAAACTTGAATGCTGGAAGTTTTTTTTTCCATTTCTGGCTTGTTGACTTTTATCAGTACCACTAGTTTGGCTTTGAACTCACTGAGAAAGAAAGGAGGAAATATAAAAAGTGTTGGAATAGGTTGTATTTGTGTTGTGGCATGTGGAACTGCATTCTTGAATGGAGATTTTTCCAACTGTCCCTATGAACTCATCCTCTGAATAGGTTCTAGTGGAAGCAGAATACAGCTGTGGACTGAGTTAGTTACCTCTTCCCATGCTTGCTCAGGAGCATAGCAATGAGGAATCGATATTCCTCTTTGTTGGAATTATGTTGTATTACACAATGCATGAAATGTCCATGTCAGAACTGTGATGCTGTGACTAGGATTTAGATATGTAGGCGATGTGTAAGAGGTTTAGTCCTCCTCTTCTCCCTCTTTGCAGTGATCTGTACTGTTGGTTCTGCAAAATGTCCAGGGAGATGCTACACTTTTGTTGTCAATCTGGGAAACAGAATTTCTTTAAAAGCAATTAAATTAGAAGAAATGTAGTTTCACATATTATGAAAGAAATAGAAATCATTGTATCTTTAAATAATTCTAAATGATTCATCTTTGTAGAAAATGCTTAATTTTCATATTACAAGGATGTACATTATTAGCTAAAGCATTATTAATTGTAGAAAGATACTTTTAATGAACGATCATGATAGCTGAAAAATTTCTCTTTTAAGTTTAATAATATATTCTAGTTTTACTCAACATTAAGCAAGATTATTAAATTATCTAAGGAACTAGAAGAACCCATAAGTTGTTATTTGATTGCATTAGAAGCCAGTAACTTTGGTTACTTGAAAAGCTAATTGCAAACATAAATTTAATGAGTGAATAATTTTTTAGTTTCTGGGACTTAACCCAAAGAGAGTGAGTAGCTTTAATAGCTTTCTTACTTATGTACAAGTGTAGTATGAAACATGTATAAACTTTCTTAGGTCATGTTCATGGAAGTAACTGCCGGTGACTTTTTGTTTCCTGTCTCTGATTTTGTTTCCTGTCTCTTTCATTCTTCAGTTTTCACCTTGACTACAATTTCAAACCCACTGTCTCAGTAAAAAATTAAAATCCCATGTCAATTGAAATGAATATATTCACAAAAAAGGAAGCTGAGATACTGATGCGTGACATAATTTTTAAAAATTGTGGCACATCATTTATTTCCCGCTATAGCTTCTGTCTCTCAAAGAAATGATGACTCAGTGCTGTGGTTTGGTTAACTAAAACAGATTACTAAGTTAACATAAACTCAATCAGTGGGAACCCTGGCGGCCAGCACAGTTATTTATGATGTGTCAAATGCAAAATCATGTTCCACTTTGAAGTTTTGCTAACGAGGCACATTGCCAATTTGCGAAAATAGAAGATCTTTTCTAAAGTTTTTGAACAAGAAATTAGCTTTACAATGGTACTTATAAAAAGGTTTCATGGCCTGCTGAATAAGACATATCAATTTAGGATTATTTGGCAATTTTAAACTTAGACAATTATTTATTTACAATTGCAATTTGTTATATTTTACAATTACTGAATTGTAAAAACCATATTTTTAAATATTAGTTCAAGAATTTTACAGTAAAATATTCTTAGTTTACTTTTTTGAATTATATATCGATATATTTAAATTATTTTCTATTTTACAGTTTGTACTATTTCTAATTACTTTTTTTAACCACTGATTTGTGATGATATTTCTAAAACACAACCAAATTGAGATCACCAGACTTCCATATAAAGATATTTGTAAGAATCAATATTTTACTTAATAACCATAGAAAATATTCTGTATATGAGTCCATTTAATTTTTTGTTTATTTTTGTTTGGGGTCTATATCCAGAGATGCTTGGGAGTTATTAGGCTTGGCTCTGAACTCAGATTTACTCCTGGCGGTGCTGGGGATACCACATGTGATGCTGGGGATCAAATCTGGGTGAGCCACGTGCAAGGCAAATGCCCTCCGCACTCTACTATCACTTCAGCCCTGAGTGCATTTAACTTGTAAGAATGAAACTTCTCAAAAATGCCTATTTATGAAAATATTTTTATTCCATCGCATTATTCTGTCTAGGGCCTATCTATATCTAAGTTTTATTATTTTATAAACAACATTAATTTTAACAAAGACATTAATTCTAACTGGTGTGACAAGATTTAAATTCATAAATTAAAAACTCTACAAAATATCTCTATAGATATAAATTATTTGTAAAAATACCATTCCTATACAAAAGCATGTCGAAATACAAGATCTTATAATTAAAGGCGATCAGAGAAAAGGTACACATTCAATTATTCAATTCTATTCAACAAGTACTATAATTTGTTTCCGTATACCATGCCTCGTTTTAAATACAAAACATTGAACAGGGAAGACTTGCTGTGAAGGACTATATTAATTTTTTGGACTATATTATTTTTAAAATAGATATAAGCTCTGCCTCTGTGAGTGTTCATTTGTTACAAAACACTGTTAAATACTCTTAGAAGGATAATTGCTGAAACTTTAGAAAAGAGAACTAGTGTTGAGGAGTCTTTATGGACAAATTGGGATTTGACCTGTAAAAAGTAAGAGCAATTCAGTTAGGAGAATAAAGATGTCAAGACCGGACTAAGAAGGATGCGTTTAGGTAGGAATTGTAAGGGTCCCTTGCTTGAATAAGGAAGTCTCAGAAAATTATCATAGTTTACATCATTTTTAAAATATAAAATAAAAAATTCAGTACCAAAAAAATAAATAAAAGAAATCCAAGCTGAGGGCTGGACACATTGCTTAACAGATACAGTGCTTGCTTTGCATGAGACCAACCCAGCTTTGATCATTGGCACTGCCTATGATTCTCTAAGGCCTGCCAGGAATGAATCCTGAGAACAACACACACCACACACATGGTTGTGTGGACGCTCCATCATCCCCCAAAAGAAATACAACTTGGATCATATCTAAAGGATTTAGCTACTTATTAATAATAAAACATGATTTATTTAAACTAACTAGTTGGTGTCTATTCTATAAACTTTGGGAGATCAAAGAATGTGATGTTTTGGGAAGGTTAATCCAATAATCATATTTGGGATATGTTAACGGAAAGATAATTGAGGCAAGAAGGCTAAATAATAGAAACATGTAGTTATGACCAGGCCATAGATGAAAAGAAATATAAATGGCTGAAAGAGGACACACATTTGAGTGTAGTCCAAGGAATAGTTATCCTCTAAATTAAAAGACAATTGTTTTCCTGTCCTTCATATGAAAAGTTTTCTTTTATTTACTGCAGTTGTTAATGCTTAAAGCTGGCGTGGCTTCAAGTTCTTTGACTTGCTTCTCACTGAGTTCAATTTTGCTCGCTTGAATCAAGGCTGGGTCAGTGAGACTCACTTGAGCGATAAGCAGCTCAAGTCATACTTTAGAGACTCTGGGACTGTATGTCCCATAGAACATAGAATTTATGGTTTTTGACAGACCTTTTGGAGCACGTGCTTTAGGAGTCCCATCATAGAGAACCAAGTTCCCAGAACATAGCCCCAGCTGAGTTTTCAACTATCAGTCAGTGTCACTTTGCAAGCCATCGACATAAGCAATTTGGAACTAGATCCTCTAGTCCTGCTGAGCTGTCCCTGTTCACTCAGTAAGAAGCAGAGATAAGCTACAACAGAGATAATGTGCCCCAAATGCCTGACACACAAGACTGTAAACAAAATAGAAAGGCTTTAAGGCCCAAGTTTAGCATAGTTTGTTTAGCAGTAGAGGACAAACAGGATAACAGTAAATAATAGTTTTTGAAGTCAACAGAGAATTAATGATAAAGACCAATGTATAGGTGATAAATATGGTAAGAAAAAAAAGACTGTTGGCAAACATGTAGAGAAGGGTGTTCTTCTATGCTGTTGGTAGAAATGTAAATTGGCTTAGTTGCCAATTTTAAAATCTTTAAAATTTTAAAAAGATTTTAAAATCTCTTAAGATTTTAAAAGATCTTAAAAGCCTGGAGATCTTTTTAAAAAATTAAGTATGGGAATACAATATAAGCCAACAAGTGCATTCTGAATAATATGGAAACAATAATTCAAAAAGACACATGCAGCTCTGTGTTTATTGCAGCTTATTTTCAATAGAAAATTTGGAAACAAACTAAATTGACATAAAGTCTTAAGGAAAACATGAATTGCATCCACAAGAACTGCCACTCAGCCATTAAAAAAGAGCAGTTTTGCCATTTGCTGCAAGAGCATTATATGTGGTAAAAGAGGACAAAAGGAGAATAACAAATTTTCGATGCTATCAGTGAAGTGGAAGACAAAAAAAGCAAAACACAAAGCAAAACAAAAAATGTTTTGGGCTCCAGGAATAAACCAAAGGAAAGGTGGGTGAGTAAATCTGAAACAAGATGTAAATGACATGATAATGGATGGAGCCTAACTTTTTGTGGTTAAACATAATATAGCATATACAGATTTCAAATGATAAATGTGCATGAATAAAACCTAAATAGAATTATAAACCAATGTTACTCCAATAAGTTTTAAAAGAAATTTTATCATGGAAAAATAGTAAAATGATGTTTTGTTGCAGTTATGATTGGGACATCAGAAACGTCCCAGCAAAGGATTTACATGAGGAGGTTACTGAACTGGAGCCTCATAAATCTTATTTCCATTCAGGAAGTTACATGCCACAAGCCTTCAATATGAGAATTGTTCCAAAGATTTTGAAATATTAACGTGTTTCCTCTTAGAGCACCATCCTGATATTTAAAGGTATGTGATAAAGGTCTGATCATTGGTGAATAAGCTGTCAGAATAGCCACCGGACTCATACAAGATGAAGATTAAATAGAATAATTGACTTTAGTGCTGGAGAGAGAGATTGAAGTCTGGACTACAACATGCTTTTGGTACAGAAGATCTAGCCTGATCCCTGGCACCACATGGTCCCCTACTCAAGGAATAGAGGGAGAGCCACAGAACACTGTTGGGAATAGCATTTATTAAAGTGGAATAGCTTTTTGGATAATTTCTGTTTGATATTAGACTCTTGGATGATAATAATTAAGTTGGAACAGTTTCATAATACATATATTGTACTATATATATTTTTGAAGGTTACAACATAAGTTGAAGAAAATGTATACACATAACAATTCTGATATTTTTCAATATTAGCCATCCTTAGATATAAAATACTTAAACTTTAAAAAGTCACTAACCATGACATTTTAGGATATGAATATTGAATAAGAGCTGCCAAAAACATTTAATACCAATGTTTTGTGTTATGATCATATATTATTCAATCAAATGTGAATGAAAATGATATATATTGATCACTTGATCACTTGAATCTCGTTATTCATCGATTTGCTCGAGTGGGCGCCAGTAACATTTCCATTGGACCCGATCACGTGCCAATGTAGCCCAATGGCATCAGGTTGATTCAGGAATACGAAGAGCCTCAAACCGTTCCTTCAGGGTCTTTACAAGGAAGTCAGACCATCTTGTAGGTGGGCGGCCACGTGATCTTTTGACATCCCGTGAGATCCAGTCGGTAATGGCTCTAGTCCAGCGGTTGTCTCCAAATCGCATTACATGTTCAGCCCATCTGATTTTCGATGCCTTGCAAACGAGACAGCGTCCCTGATTCTAGAATAGCGATGGAGGTCAGAACTCCGATTCCTTCTCTCACTTGAGTGAGGCGTGATATTCCAAGCATAGCTCTTTCGATACCTCTCTGGGAGACCCAAATAGCATTCTCATCCTGCTTTCTTAGGGTCCAGGTCTCTGAGGCGTATGTTAATGCAGGGAGAACGGTGGAGTCAAAGAGATGTGCCCGGAGCCAGAGGTTCTTTGTCCTTTTAGCTATTTCTTCGATGCCTTTGAAGGCTTTCCATGCCACTCTCTTCCTCCTGCGCAGCTCAGGTTTTAGGTCGTTCATCATGTTGACTTCTCGACCTAGGTACACATAACTGCTGCATTCAGAGATGTTTGTTCCATTGAGAGTGAATGGGGCCTCTGGAACTAGTTCATTCTTCATGAACATTGTTTTCTTTTAGATTCAGCTGTAGACCTATCTTTCCACATTCTCAGTCAAAGTCAGCCAGCATTTGTGCCGCTTAGCTAATATTTGGTGTTATTAGAACGATGTCATCAGCGAAGCGGAGGTGGTGTAGTTGCCGACCATCTATCTACACTCCCATTTTTTTCCCATTCTAATTGTCATATGATGTTCTCGAGGGTGGCACTGAAGAGTTTTGGTGAAATGGTATCACCCTGTCGAACCCCTCTTTTCACATTAATGATCACTTCTTTGTAGAATGGTGAGATCCTGGTGGTGAATCCGTAATACAGCTCACGAAGGATCTTGATGTATTGGGTTTGAACACCCTGTTTGGCTAGGGCTTGGATGACTGCTTCAGTCTCCACAGAATCATAGGCTTTCTGTAAATCAATGAACGTGAGAGAGCGGCATCTTGTACTCCCTACAAACCTCAATGAGCTTGGTTACCATGTGGATATGGTCGATTGTGCTGAATCCTTTCCGGAAACCTGCTTGCTCGCATGGTTGTCCTTCATCTAGTGTTTTGCTAATCATGTTCAGGATGACTCGTGTAAACAGCTTGTAGGTGACAGACAACAGGCAGATGGGGGCGATAGTTGCCGATGTCGTGAATGTCTCCCTTCTTGAACAGTGGAGCTGTCCTGCTGGTTTTCCATTGGGAGGGCACCTTGCATTCGGACAAGTAGCGTGTGAAGAGCCGAGCTAGTGTATTGATGAGTACCAATGGCAGATTCTTCAGGTGTTCTGGTCTGACTTTGTCTGGGCCTGGTGCTGTTCCCTTCTTTACTGACGAGATGGCATGTCGGATTTCAGAAGGGAGAACATTGGGAATGACATATCCATCCTGTGGAATTTTGTATGTGGGCAGGTGGATGTGGCTATCAAAGATATTTGAGTAGAAGTCCTGGATAATTTTCTCCATCACCTTTCTAGAAGATGTGATAGATCCATCAGGGTGTCGGAGGGCAGTCATCTTGGTCTTATAGTTGGAGAAGGACAGGCGGGTAGTGCAAATGCTTTTCCCGGCTTCTGCATCATCTTCCAGTATTTCTGCTCTTCTTTCCTTGAGGTCTTCTTTTATCGCTTCTCTGCACTGTTTAGCAAGCTTGGATGTTAGCATTTGGTCTCCTGAGGCTCGTGCCTTGCCACGTTGGCGAATGAGCTCAAGAGTTTCTGAAGACAAGCGTCCTTTTGTGTCTTTCTCTCTCTTGGCATTCTTTGCACAATCATGGAGGTGCTGAACCAGTCGGTTGTATTCTTCATCGATGTCATCAATGATGGTATCTTCCCATGTTGCTGCAATGGTGCCAAAGAGTTCCCAGTTGGTGGTCGTTCTGGGAGTTCTCTTCTTAAACTTTGCAGCCTTTTCTCCCCATTGCGGGAAGTAGAATTTTGCACGAAGGGAGAAGGTGGTCTGATCCTGTTTGGAATTTGGGGACGACAGCAACATCGGTCAGACAAAACCGTCGATTGAAGATGATGTGGTCAATTTCATTGTGGAGATCTCCGCCAGGGAGATTCCCATGTCCAACGTTTCGCTTCAGCTTTCTGGAACTGTGAGTTCCCATGAATGGTTTTGGTGGATATGATGAACTCAGATAGTCTCTCACCCTGTTCATTCCATTCTAGGCCATGGGTCCCGATGTGGAGTTTTTCAGCTGATCTTCTAGGTCCTATCTTGGTATTAAAATCACCAACTATGATCTTGTATAAAGTGTGATCTTTTTTATAGAACTCCTCCAATTCCATGTAGAATTTCTCAATTTCATCTTCTTTGTATGTGGATGTTGGTGCATAGACAATGAAGATAGAAATTGCTGGCAGTGGGCCACATCTCTTCAAGTGTAATCGTCCTATTCAGTTTGTTAGGCATTCAAATGAATCATATACATATTATTATAAAATATAAGTTATTATAAAATATAAGATATGTACAATATATGCCATATATTATATGTAGTTTGAGCTGTTTTCACAGCTGACTTTAATAGAGGTGTTGCAGGTTTGACTGTGGTGCCTGGCTGTGTCAGCAGGTGGCAGACAGGAGACAGGCTTATCTATACCCAGGGCTCTGCCCGGTGGGCCCCTGGATGGTTGATGGTCTGACATAGAAAAAGACTAGGGCCCCCTAGGATGAACCAGAGCCACAGCAGATCCTGGAAAGCTACCGTGTTGTATTCAATATGCCAAAACAGTAACAATAATGAACCTCATTCCCAATGAATGGAGACATTACTGGTGCCCACTCAAGCAAATCGATGAACAACAGGAAGACAAGTGATACAAGACAAGTGATACAAGTCACTTGATCACACTTGAATCCGTTATTCATCGATTTGCTCGGGCGCCAGTAACATTTCCATTGGACCCGATCACGTGCCAATGTAGCCCAATGACATCTGGTTGATTCAGGAATATGAAGAGCCTCAAACCTTTCCTTCAGGGTCTTTCAAGGAAGTCTGACCATCTTGTAGGTGGGCGGCCACGTGATCTTTTGATATCCCTTGGGATCCAGTCAGTAATGGCTCTAGTCCAGCGGTTGTCTCCAAATCGCATTACATGTCCAGCCCATCTGATTTTCGATGCCTTGGCAAACGAGACAGCATCCCTGATTCTGGAATAGCGACGGAGGTCAGAACTCCGGATTCCTCCTCTCACTTGACTGAGGTGTGATATTCCAAGCATAGCTCTTTCGATACCTCTCTGGGAGACCCGAATAGCATTCTCATCCTGCTTTCTTAGGGCACAGGTCTCTGAGGCATAAGTTAATGCAGGGAGAACGGTGGAATCAAAGAGATGTGCTCCGGATATGGAGGTTCTTTGTCCTTTTAGCTATTTCTTCGATGCCTTTGAAGGCATTCCATGCCGCTCTCTTCCTCCTGCGCAGCTCAGGTTTTAGGTCGTTCATCATGTTGATTTCTCGACCTAGGTACACATAACTGCTACATTCGGAGATGTTTGTTCCATTGAGAGTGAATGGGGCCTCTGGAACTAGTTCATTCTTCATGAACATAGTTTTCTTTAGATTCAGCTGTAGACCTACCTTTCCACATTCTCGGTCAAAGTCAGCCAGCATTTGTGCCGCTTGGCTAATGTTTGGTGTTATTAGAACAATGTCATCAGCGAAGCAGAGGTGGTGTAGTGCCGACCATCTATCTTCACTCCCATTCCTTCCCATTCTAATTGTTGCATGATGTTCTCGAGGGTGGCGCTGAAGGGTTTTGGTGAAATGGTATCACCCTGTAGAACCCTTCTTTTCACATTAATGATCACTTCTTTGTAGAATGGTGAGATCCTGGTGGTGAATCCGTAATACAGCTCCACGAAGGATCTTGATGTATTGGGTTTGAACACCCTGTTTGGCTAGGGCTTCGATGACTGCTTCGGTCTCCACAGAATCAAATGCTTTCTGTAAATCAATGAACGTGAGACAGAGCGGCATCTAGTACTCCCTACAAACCTCAATGAGCTTGGTTACCGTGTGGATATGGTCGATTGTGCTGAATCCTTTCCGGAAGCCTGCTTGCTCTCATGGTTGTCCATCTAGTGTTCTGCTAATCCTGTTCAGGATGACTCGTGTAAACAGCTTGTAGATGACAGACAACAGGCAGATAGGGGCGATAGTTGCCGATGTCGTGAATGAACAGTAGAACTGTCCTGCTGGTTTTCCATTGGGAGGGCACCTTGCATTCGGACAGGTAGCGTGTGAAGAGCCGAGCTAGTGTATTGATGAGTACCGATGGCAGATTCTTCAGGTGTTCTGGTCTGACTTTGTCTGGGCCTGGTGCTGTTCCCTTCTTTACTGACGAGATGGCATGTCGGATTTCAGAAGGGAGAACATTGGGAATGACATATCCATCCTGTGGAATTTGGTATGTGGGCTGGTGGATGTGGCTATCAAAGAGATTTGAGTAGAAGTCCTGGATAATCTTCTCCATTGCCTTTCTGGAAGATGTGATAGATCCATCAGGGCGTCGGAGGGCAGTCATCTTGATCTTACCGTTGGCAAAGGACAGGCGGGCAGTGCGAATGCTTTTCCCGGCTTCTGCTGCATCTTCCAGTATTTCTGCTCTTCTGTCTTTGAGGTCTTCTTTTATCGCTTCTCTGCACTGTTTAGCAAGTTTGGATGTTAGCATTTGGTCTCCTGAGGCTCGTGCCTTGCCACGTTGGCGAATGAGCTCGAGAGTTTCTGAAGACAGGCGTCCTTTTGTGTTTTTCTCTCTCTCAGCATTCTTTGCACAATCATGGAGGTGCTGAATCAGTCGGTTGTATTCTTCATCGATGTCGTCAATGATGGTATCTTCCCATGTTGCTGCAATGGTGCCAAAGAGTTCCAGTTGGTGGTCGTTCTGGGAGTTCTCTACTTAAACTTTGCAGCCTTTTCTCCCCGTTGCGGGAAGTAGAATTTTGCACCGAAGGAGACAGTGGTCTGATCCTGTTTGGAATTTGGGGACGACAGCTACATCGGTCAGAAAAAACCGTCGATTGAAGATGATGTGGTCAATTTCATTGTGGAGATCTCCGCCAGGAGATTCCCATGTCCAACGTTTCGCTTCAGCTTTCTGGAACTGTGAGTTCCCATGAATGGTCTTGGTGGACATGATGAACTCAGATAGTCTCTCATCCTGTTCGTTCCATTCTAGGCCATGGGTCCCAATGTGGAGTTTTTCAGCCGATCTTCTCGGTCCTATCTTGGCATAAAAATCACCGACTATGATCTTGTAGAAGGTGTGATCTTTTTTTATAGAACTCCTCCAATTCCATGTAGAATTTCTCAATTTCATCTTCTTTGTATGTGGATGTTGGTGCGTAGACAATGAAGATAGAAATTGCTGGCAGTGGGCCACATCTCTTCAATTGTAACCGTCCTATTCGGTTTGTAAGGCATTCAAATGAATCAATGTTTACAGCCATGTTCGTGTTGACAAGGACACCAATGCCACCGATGCCTCTTTTGCCGCATGTTCCAAGGAACAATTCTTCTCCGGTGTCAAATACAGCATGATGCAACTGACGCCTCCTTGTCTCAATCAGACCAATGATGTCATACTTGATCTTTCTTGCTTGCACCATCAGATCCTCAATATATGCTTCCGATGCCAGTGTACGTGCATTGAAAGTACAGACAGTCATTTTAGTCCTTCTTCGTTTTGGCAGCCTAGGATGGCCATGAAATTTTGTCTGGCACTGCTTATTTGTTTTTCTTGCTACTGCCGTATTAAGGGCTCTTTCGGGGTCAGGAAAATAAACTTTTCTGTTACTGGATTTGGCATATCGAACACGCATCGGACAGCTTGCCAGACTCTGCCATGCGGGCGCTATATTCTCATTAAGTGATACAAGTAGTAAGGAAAATCACCACATATGGGTTCTCGATAGCATATCAAGTTTTAATGTGTTCCTTTCCAAATATAGATGTATTAGACCACATCATTATTTAAGATGCTTCTATGCTCTTCATTTTCAAATGATAAAGTCTAAATTCATTAGTAAGAATCTTGGAGTACTTTTCAACTGCCTTCAGAGATAACAATATTTTCTGCAACCACACTCATGACTCCCAGGATCCACTGTATGTTTTCATGCCTCTGTTTTTGCTTATTCTTCCTCTGCAACCTAGAATGCTTTGTCTTTCTTTCTCCTTGAAATACTACCTGTTCTTAAAGCCACCTCCAATTTCACCAGCTCCTCTTAGCTCTCCCTGGAATTCTAGAGACTCTAAAGATCACATCTTCGGAAATTAAATTTTTCACTTTTCTGGCATATTTAAATATTTTATTTTGAGTCTATACATGTCATATATTGATTTGTTTTAGAGTTGCACAAAGACCTTTGGATACTTTATGGGCAGTCACTCAGGCATATTTATGGTTTCTTTACCTCTGTTCTTACCACCTAATTGATTCTACTCAGGTCAAATTTTACTTGTCACTTCTTTCATTGTTCCATAAAACACTTTCAGGGAGTAGAATAGTTTTCAACATGAAGTGTTGCTAGCGTCATTTGGACATGCTTCTAGCTCTGCAGCCCAGACTAGCTTCTGTGTCATGGGGAAAAAGTGGAATGTCCTTATGTTAAATAACTACATATTTAAGTCACTGTTGTCATTCCTAAGTCATGTCTTTGATACTTGATTGTGATCTCTCATGAAACATCCTTAAATAAAGTTGGGTCAGAGAGCTAGACCCCCATGCAATGTTATAAATGTTTACTGCCCGAAACTGTTGAGCATTGAAGTATTTTTTATGCACTAACCAATACACTTAGGAAGTGGATATATAGTTGGTACTTCATCCAGGTGTGTAAAACTCAAACTAAAACACACATGAATTTTGAATTCACTCCTTAGATGTATACCAGTAGATACCAGACTTTCACTAGACAAAGCACTGAGCTAGAACTACTCTCCACCAATCAAGAATTTGCAGGAGTTTTTCAAATGTTATATAGCTGCAAAAAATTCCTTATGGAAGCATAAGACCTGTTTCCCAAACATGGAAAGCTGATTGAATGTTGTCTCTACTTTGAAGTAGGGTTGACTCTATTTCCCAAGCTGACTCTACTTTTGACAGAGGGCCAGTTTTTTTTTTTTGCAAGTGTATCTGGTCATTAAAATTTTTATATTTCTCCCAGGAGTGTCTATCACAGACATTTATCTATCTTATAGAAATCACACTCAGGAACTCTCAAGGGTGGGGTTCAGCGTCCCTCAGAGATGCACCCATAGGTGCTTGGGGTGCTGGTAAAGGTCAAATGGTGCAAGGAACTGAACCCAAGACCTTGCATGTGTGATCACCTAACAGGTGATCCATAAACCCTGGTGGCTTTTTGAGGCATTTGAATTGAAGACTAGTATGAAACTATTATTCAAGGCTAGGGAAAACATAGGTCAGGAGAACTGTACAGTGGTTGAAAACTTGTCGCAATGTGTGTGGGGGGGCTGAAGAGCAGGCAGGACAGAGAAGGGACCAGTATGAAAATTATAGTTTGAATAGGAACTAAATGTTGAAAGTAGGTTAATGGATTTACCTGATAACCTTACAGTATCTGTACTGCAAATCATAATGCCCAGAAGGAGACAGAGAGAGAGAGAGAGAGAGAGAGAGAGAGAGAGAGAGAGAGAAGTGCCTGCAATAGAGGTCGGGGGGAGTTGAGGGTAAGCGAGATAGAACAGGGGACGTTGGTGTTGGGGAATGTATACTGGTGAAGGAATGGATATTGGAACATTATATGACTGAAACCCAATCATGAACAACATTGTAACTGTGTGCATATCACTGATTCAATTAGAAATAAATACATATTTTTTAAAAAAGATAGAAATTCAAAAAAAATTTTGAGAAACATGGTTATATTTCTTACCAAAATAGATACATAGTTTTAGTTTGAACTGTATAAGTTGAACAAAAATCAGGTTGGAAGTTGACAATGACCATTAGAATAAAATTTAAGTAAAAAATTCTATCACAAATATTTTAAGGAAGTCTTGTGAACAAAGGACTTTTTACTGATCCCCTACATAAAAAACTTCCTCTCACATTTACTAAATAAACATTGAATCTTTCAATTTTCTTTTAACAATCATCTTAATGCTTCAAGAATGCTTAAAGTACTGGATCCTATAGATGAAGGCATGTGGCTGACACTGGCCCTTACTCAGCTCTGGGCTATGTGTTTACAATTCCATCTATATTCAGAGAAGTCTCAATAATGTCCCAGTGAGTGCTACAAATAAAAGATTTTTTTTTGGCTTTTTGGGCCACACCCATCAATGCTCAGGATTTACTCCTGGCTCTGCACTCAGGAATTCCTCCTGGCAGTGCTTGGGGATCTTAGGGGAAGCCAGTGATAGAAGGCGAACAAACTCCTCTCTGGACTATCACTCCAGCCCACAAACAAAAAATTTTAGATGTGAAAAAAAATGTTATGTGGAATGAACAACTATAGAATTATTACTATTTCTTTAATAACTACATCTGTAGAATTGACTATAAACTAAATAACTGTATTTAAAGTCTGAGTAGATATGTTATGTGGATTTTGTAACTCATTTATTAGCAGTAAACAGGGTAGTAAATAGCAATGGAAAATATTTCTGTCTCATATCAAGATATACAGCTCTAGTTGATTTCATTCACGTTCAATTTAATCTTAACATCAAATAAGCCATAAACTTTAAGAATCAGCTAGAAATGTCTTGTTAAAATTCAAAATTATTCTGGTTCCTTCCTATCAATTTAGAATTGTTTTAGCAAAAGCAAATAGAATAGTTATTATTTTATGCCACTGAAATAAGAGGTCAATAGAAATGTTTTAATTTTTATCTTTATTCAGGCATTATGATTTAAGATAGAGTTAGTGATGGTTTTATGTGTATTAGTATGTTCAAAACAATATGAGTGATTTTTTTAAAAAACACATTTATTTCTCAAATCTTATCTTGCACAAGTTATTTTCCTTAGACACATTTTCAGAAATAGTAAATTAAAATTGTTATTTTATTTTATTATTGTACCATTGTGAGATATATTGTGAGATATAGTAAATATTTAAACTTTGTCATTCAGATTATTTCACCTTAAATCTTAGACCTTTCTGTTCTCTCCCTTTTTAAAACTCATCCCAAGCTCTGTAAGTGTGGGAAAATTGCAAACATACTGTGATATGTCTTTTTATGACACAATGTATGATTTTTTTTGTTTCTTCTTACACCTAACTAGCACTGCAAAGATGTAATCAGCAAATATACAACTTCATATCAACTAAAAGCCCATTACAGAAGTGGAGAGACACTGAGGCAACAGATTTCCTATAGCTGCACTTCCCTAAGTGTACTAAGGTAATTAGCCTCAATAGGAGATAATTTTGGTTCACAGGGGTTGCTGTTGTTTTAAGTCTTTCTGGGAAATTTGGATTTTCCATTGATAGCAGTTTTAACATGTCACACTGGAGCCAGAGTGAATTAAAGTGAAGAGCTACACAGTCTAAACAAACATTCCTTCCCATTATCAGAAGCCTGACAACATAATAGCATAAACTATAGTCATGTGGCCCATTCACAAGTAATGCAGGAACAATTAAAAATCAAAGAAATGCAACATTTCCTAAACCAGACTTGAGTTGGGATAAGTATGTTTAAAATATCACTTGCTTCCCCTATCCAGTAAGTTTTGTATTGTGTTTTAAGTAGAAAAAAAAATTGCAGCATGTTATTTGAATCTGTCTTATAATTAAGCATTGTGTTTTAAAAAATAAGGTAGAACATAGGACTATTGCAATACAATTTCAGGTATTAAAACTTTGAAAATACTGTGTGATTTGTCATTCTTAATTTTTACATAGTTTAAAAAAATTTACACAAAATAACACAATTAAACAAATTTGGAGTTGCATGTTCACTATGTTTTATATTTTTACCTGAAGGTCAATAGAACTTGGTTATATTTACTGTGAACATTTTAAATATCTAGGGGTAGGAGAGTTTACATGTCAAAAGCAAAAAAATTTTTTTCTACGCATTTTTCTTATTTTTATCACTAGTATATTTAAAATCAGAAAGAAAATTGATGGGTTGTTTCATCCACTGTCTCCAGCATATATATATATATATATATATATATATATATATAAGTGATACAGTTATGTAACCATGAGCACATTTACTCAGCTACACTGTTTTCAATTTCTTCATTTATAAAGCAGAGATTACATGTTGAGTTTGAGGATCAAAGTCATATTTCTGACAGGCTTCTGATGCTATGTAAGTCTAGATTCATGCCTTATTAATGTTTTTTTTCTACATTATTGTTTGTCCTACAAAACGGTTGGACTTACTTTTATAACACAGTATTTTCTAGAAATATGACACGAAAAATGAAGAATAATCATAAAAAATGATAGAAATGTACTTCAATGTCCTCTGAAATAAAAATATTTCATAAATAATCTTGGTATGTTAACATTACTTTCCCAGAGTCAGGCGACAACTATGCTAATACTAAACATTGAATAATAGTGCTGTCATTTAGCAGGGAACACTTTGCTTAAGGAAAGCTATATTAACTATATTCCAAAAAATCTTTCAGACTTGAACTTTATCTCTGCATATATTAGCATGTGATGGAAAAATAATTTACTGTTCATGAATTTACCCTCTTGATCTTAGTAAACACACACCCTGCACTTCCCAAGATTGTTCCCATAAGTACCTTCAGATATGGCTGTTCTTGTTACTTTTTATCAGAAAAAGAGATAATAAACATTTTTAAATTATTTTCTAGCAAGATCTTTTTTTCTATTCCAGTTCTCTAAGAAGCCATGTTGTCTAACAAACAACTTTAGCCTCATCTTTGTCCTGGTTTGCTGTCTCTGAAATGACTGACCATAATTTTGAATTCAGGAATTGAGTCCAGTGATAAATGAGCAGGAAATGCCATGAGGTAGCAAAATGAGTAACGACAGGAACTAAATTCAATATATTTTTTAAAAATACCTATTATACACGAAAAGTTCTTCTAGGCACTTTATGGAATCCGATCCTTATAGGTATTTAGCTCTATCCTCAGAGAAACTGCAAGCAGCGGGGAAATAAATTGTAGGAAAGTTGTTCTCATTACACACGGCCAACTGAAAAATGCTAGCGAGCAGAGGAAGTGCTCAAGAAACACACAGACACAAGTTATTGGAATTATCTCTAGTTTAGTGAGTCCACATTCCCAAATCAGATCGCATCTGAAGAATATCTAGGAACTTTCTTATAAAAATCTAGATTAGTGCTCTTCTAGATTTATTAAGTAAGATTTTTCTAGAGTGTAGAAACTAAAATGCACATAAAAAACAAACAAATATTGTACTCTCCTACTAATTTTGAAGCACAATCAAATTTGGAGATAATAATACAAACTATCCAACTATTTTATTTTTAGTTTTGAAACGTTGGATACCTCTAACTCTAGACCCTGCTGGTTATCTTGGCAGGGAGAGGCGGCTTGTTGATGTGGACCACACTCTTCCATACCAATTTCCATTTGCAAAATTCAAAACACTCCCTCTGCTCCAATTATTCCGTTTCACCAGACAACATTTAAAATCATATGTAAACGTTTGTTGACATACACACATACACTTCCACTTTAAGATAGACTCTCAAATGCTCAACTCAAAATGTTTGTGATTTTATCTTGACTAAGTTATGAGCTATACTCATTGGAAGAAATTTTATTTTACCCAAAGTGGTTTAAAAAGTGCACATATGCACACATATACAAATCATTATGTGTACACTATGACCATACACATATACATTCGCACATATTTTCTCAGACAATCCTGGCCAGTGTTCTTGTCAATGGAGGTGATGAATGATTTATGGATAAATTGTGAAAAACATTAGGTGTCCTCTACGGGCATGCTAGTAAACATTTCCATAATAATATTGTCCCCTACCCGATAATTCTGATTAGGACCAATTGACTAGAATTTGTGTCTGCTAAACTTTTGATCTATTTTAACTAGACTCCTGGCATTGCTCATGGTAAGAGAAAGAGATCAACTGGAGATGGGCAACAATGTGGAAAGAGATGAGTAAGCAGAACAGGTGGCAATGGAGAGGACACAAGAATCGAGGTGGAGAGAGGAGCTGATCTGACTTCAAACCCTGCACCACATATGGTCCCAAACACAGCTGAGTGTGGATCCTCAAAAACTGTAACAAAAAACAAAAGAACCCACCAGAAATAGAGAGATGCAGATAGCTCACCAATATATGTGGATTCCTCTCCACAGCTATGCAGTTTATGGACTTCTGAAGGCTATTTTCCTCATTTTATTATAAAAGTTTTGGAATCTGTCATTTATCTATTACTATAATATCTGTTGATAGAATTCATTCTCATGTTTATCATTTGCTTAGAATATATTACTTCTGCTAAATTCACTATGTATATATAAGTGATAATAAAGCAAGCAAGGAAGCAGTTATTCCCAGAAAGTGTAAGGATACAGATGCTGTCTTTAATAAATTGTGGATGGTCAATGCTCAATTCTAATTCATGGAAAAAATGGTGATATTTAATACAATTTAGGTCATGAGATAATAGGATACCAAAGGATTAAAAATGTTTCACTGAGTTCAACTAGCTATATTGGAGTGAAACAGAAGAGCTCCCTGTGGGGAATGATTTATCTCCTTCTTGGATTCAAAATAACAACAACATCCACAATAAAAATCTTACGAGACAGATGAAGGGGTGAAGGAAAAACAGAGAGGAATTTGGGCATGATGTTCCCTCTATTGAGAACTATTGTGCTAAAGCTATTAAATTCTCCCTGATTAAAAAAGACTAGAGTTTAAACAGACTGCTTCCAGACCCTGCAGATTTCTGATCCCAAGCAATTTTATTCCCTGCCAGTAACACAATTAAAAATACTTCTGAATTAGGGCACCCAGAAAACAGTTCCCAAGATGTAATGGCAATCACATTCTCTTAAAATTTCCCAAGAAAAAAGATGCCAATAAAAAGTTGGAACATGAAAATAGTTCAAAAGGTACCTGAAGTATTGCCAGTTGAAAGAGCATAGCACACATTTTCTTTTAACTACTCTTGAAAGAATGATAGTAATGGCACAATGAGCAATAATTTCAAATGAATTTGATTTAAGGGTTCTTTTAATTTTACCCTGAATACTGGGACTACCAGGGATTTTTTTTCTATACCTAACGACTGATTTCTTCTATTCTAGTTCACCATGAGAAATTTGTCTCCCAAGTTGATTAGGACAGAAAAATTATTTATAGATTTATTCATTAATCATTCAGCCAGAAAGTATTTGCTGAGCATTGGTCTTGTCTAATTCTGGTTGAAGTGGTATAAAAGAACGTAAATTTTGAGACATAGCCCCCATCTTTGAGAAGTGTTTAGGTTTTAGAAGATATACTTGAAGGATGTATAATATAAATGATAGACTGAAGGGGAAAAAAGCTACTAAGTATTTTGAAGGTCATTAGAAAATTTCTTCCCATCTCTCAGTTGCTTTTGGTGAAACGGATAAACCGGAACTTCACTTAATGCTCCATTGAAGTGATGTTTGTCGTGAAGTGAAAGACCGAGAAATATCTTAACACTTGTCCACCCACTTTAAGATGGGAAGAAAGCTTGTGGGGTGGGGATGGAAGGGAAAAGGATCACACTGGTGTTAGGAAATGTGCACTGGTGGATGAACGGGTGTTGGAACACTGTATGACTGAAACTGAATCATGAACAGCTTTGTAATGGTCTATCTCACGGTGATTCAATTAAAGAAAAATATTGTTCCTCATTTATAAAAATTGTGCTAAGAGACTTTATTTTATTGTTTTTGAGATACACCCAGCAGTGCTGGGGTGAGGAGGAGCAACTTCTAACAATGTGTTTGGGGGTCACTCCTGGTTGATGTCATAGGGAAATATAGCACTGGGGTTTTAAACTCAGGGTTCCCCACACAGAATATGTACTTAACCCATTAAAGTATCTTTCTGGCCTGAACTGAGAGATTGCAAATTGAGATGACACATGTAAAACTGATTTTTGGTTTTAATCAAGTAGCTCAATTAGGAGCTCATTGAGATTCATTTGATATGTACAAGAATCTGGGCTAAGAGCTTTGATAGGGACAGTGTGAGATAGTGTTCCTCACACTCAAATCAAGATGGTCTTATGAATCATGTTGATTCATAGATACCATTATTCTTCCTAACAGATGAGAAAGAAGTTTTCAATTAATTGTGTACAAAAGACACACAGTAACAAGTTAAACTGTTAAAATCAGTTGTTCCTGGAATCCACTAATAAAACACATGCTTAACCATTATGCTATTTCACATTATCTGGGTGCAAGTGAAGCAACTGTTTTATACAAGATTTGTTGTTATATCCTTCCAGAATTTCTGCATGCCAATAATAATATAGAGGTTTTAGACCATCACTATTGACATTTCTATGCAAAATAGGATAAGAATCAAATGTGGGGAAGAGAATAGGGTTGGCCTTTGAAACCTTGTTCTGTTGAGAAAATAGGTTATCACTTTGCACAAATTTTCTATTAGAAAAAAGGTTGGCACTGAGAGGATGAAGTACGTGAACTGAAGGTGCTTGAGAAAGAGATGGAAAATGAGCTAACACCTACAAGATGGGATCAAAACACAGTCCACTGGGCTGACACTACAGGGATCGCCATTTGTCTTTCAAGTGGTCAACTCTGGCTCAATCTCTGACACTGCATATTATTCTCCAAACGCTGCAAAAAGTGATACCTGAGCACAGAATCAGGAGCAAGCCTGAAGTACTGTCTTGTGTTTGATCCCCTGCCAAAAAAAACAAACAAAACAAAACAAAACAAAAAACCCGACATGGTTTTGGGATGAAAAGCAGGCCTTAGTCTTTGAGGTCTGCTGAAAGACTAATCACTGAATGCTCCCCATTCAGTGATGGAATGCAGAGAATATACTTGAAGAAGATTGATAGACCTAAAGTGTTTGAAAACATTTTCTTAATTGTCTTTTTGTTGCCTTTTTAACATCCAGGATGCACTTTTTTAATTAATTAGATGATGTAAATTCTAGAGAAGACAACGATGAAAACAGCACACCACAAGATCACTTCTTTGTATTATGTTGAAGGTCATTAAAATAGCTTAAGTCCTTTATATTCAGTTATACAAATGAAAGCTCATGCAGTCATCTAAAATTGGCCTGTGCTTAAAGAAAGTTTGATAAATCCTTGTATTTTGAGATCATTACCATCATAAAGGGAGTCTTGCTGAATGATTTATACAAAGTAAGTTATGTAATACAGACATTGCCATTAAAACTTGAATGGGTTTTTAGAAATTCCTAACATGAGGTGTAATTTCGATCTTATACTCTGCCTATTAAATGACTTCCATTAAACTCTGAACCTCTTGAGAGAAAGGATATCTAAAAATGTTTTAGTTTTGTGCAACACATATTGCCCTTAGAGTACTTGGATTTTTAAAAGCATTAGTTAGTTTAATGACAAATAACTTTAAAACTGTATGCCTAAGAGATATCTCTGGTATATAATGCCCAAAATTACCGTCATACTCCAATCCACATGCTTCACCTTGATAAATTTTTTCTACCTGGGCCCATCTCCAAATATCTGCAATCTGACTCCTCTCTGTCTCTCCATCTCTTTTTCTTTTTCACTCTCTCTCTCTCTCGGTCATACTTGCACACACACACACACACACACACACACAGAGTCTTATCAGTCAGCAAACCCTATAAGCTCCTTTAGGATACACTCTAAGCTACTCTTATACAGAGACCACAAAACAGATGCATACAGACCTTCCAAGTTAGTGCCTTGTCATGAAAAGTTCAAGAAAGACAGTAATTATTTAGGATCCAGGTCAGTCGGAGTTATACCTTATGCAGTACATTTCTAGAAAGAAAGGAAAAAAAAGAAGCAAGGGCGTCCATCTTTAGAACAGTGACTAGGAGTGGAACCAGAGAGCGTCCCTTTATTGTTGCTCTTCTGAGAACACAGGCCTATGACAACTGCCTATGAAAGGAGGTTTGGAAATGCAATTTTGTAGTTGGAGATGACATTCCCAGAAAGGAAAGAACACACGTGGATGTACACCCAGTAATTAATGCCACCTTTGGTATTTTCAACTGGTGACCTGGTCTCCATATCTTTGGTTTCTTTGCTACCACATTGCTGCCTTCCTAGAAGGCCACATCATTCAACACTGCCCACCGTCACCTGTAATGGGTAGTACCGTTCCGCATTTGCTTCCTAAATTACTCCCAACATCTCTATCAGTGCCGGTGCCCAAACTCACATGGCACCATGGCAACTGTACACTTTGACCCTGCAATAATTTCTCATTAAACTTGAGTAAAAGCCCCAGGGCTGGTCCCTGCTGCTTTTGCATCTCAGTTCTTGCTCATGCACCGCCTGTATGTTCTCACCTCTGGGGAATTGTAGGAGCCCACCCTCCTCCAATCTAATTGCCTGCTTGGCAATTTGTTGGCTGGTTGTCCTATCAAAGACTTCGTTCTGTATCCTACCACCTTGACATCTAATTTTTGTCCTTCTTTTTCTATTTTCTTTCCTACTCAGCACCTTCTAAGAGGTTATCATGTTTAACAACCCACTGTCTACCCTTCCAGCCTTTCCCCCTCAAGTCCAAAAGCTAAGCACTAGGAGTTAGATGTTGTTTTCTGTTTCATTCTTTCTACCTAGTATAACGTCCAACCCTAGTTAACTACTCAACAAATATTTAGAATGAATTATAGGAGGGGACAAAAAACATAATCGTAGGCATTTGACTTTCCATTTCAAGTATCACCTTACTGTGAATAGAATATAAGAATCACCAATAATAATGATTCATATTGTGAAACTGAGTAGATCCGAATATTAATGGGCAATAGAGTGAATAAGAGTTGAATTTGGGAGAGTTTGTTAAGAGCTGCATTTGGGAGATTTTGTTACTGTTTAAGATCAAAATGCCATGAAATGAAACAATGATTTTTCTTTAGTTTTGCTTCAGTTTTCTTGTCTCAAAAAATATAAAGTATCTCCTTCAGATATGTGGGGAAAATGATGCAGTGTCTTGATAGTATTTCTATGAAACTTATCTTTAACATCACACCTTTATTAAAGTCAACGAATACCAAAGAATTTGCTCATTTCAAACAGTGTATCTACATAACTTGTTACAAAATGGTATTTTTTCTTTTTGGTGTTTCACTTTTTTACTCCTAAGATTTATGTGAACACCAAAGATGTCTTAAATATATTTAATAATATAATCATGGTAATAGTAACTTAGAACTTCTGCCTATATGACCTGATGGAATGGTTTGAGGCTCTTTATGTTCCTGGAGTAAGCAGGTGCCCTTGGGCTCTACTAGCATGAGACAGGACATATGGAGATGTTACTGGTGCCCACCTCGAGCAAACTCGATGATGAACGGTAAGACAGTGATACAGTGATAATAAATCCTCATAAGAGTGTTTGATGCGTGGGAGTCAGAGGCTAGGTAAGATAGAAAATGGAACAGTGTGCTAACAATTGTCGAGGGTACTAATGCCAACCTAGAACTGAGCATTAAATAGAGGCAAAAAGATACACATGACAACCCTTTAATGTATGTTCTGTAATCCATAGTCTGGAGGGGAAGGAAAAGAGAAAGAGAGAGAAACGGAAAGAAATAAAGAACCTGCCATGGAGCAGGGCTGGGGGAGGTGGGAGGGAACCGGGGACGTTGGTGGTGGGAGATGGGCACTGGTGGCGGGATGGGTGCTGGAACACTGTATGACCAAAACCCAAATATGAACTTTTTAATTGTATATATTTGTAATTGTAAAAATAAAAATTTTTTTAAAAAAGAGTGTTTGAGGTGGAATTATAGAACTATGAGGAGAACTACAACTAAATGCAGCAATTTAAATGAATTTAATTTAGAACTCCAATCTTGACACTAAAAGTAATTAACTAAATATTCTGTAAATATATTTTTCTGAGATAAATACTTACTGAGAATATTCCTTGGCTTTTCTTCCACATCTGTTATTTTCTCAAGCTGAACCAATAAAAAATGTTCAAAGAATGTTTTAAAATGTTTTTTTTAAATATAAAAAAATCAAATTCAAAACAATTTTCTCTTTTTACACTGTAATATGATGTGTGTGATACCCAGCAAAGTCACTGATTCTATTGTCAAATTAAAGACTCTGGGTTTCTTTCCTAAAGTATAAAAAATAAACCAAAAAAATAAAAAGTAAAAAGGAGATGAATTTTGACATATTAATGACTCATGCCCTATAAATACATTTTCGTTTATGTTTTATATGAATGACAACGTTTAAAAAAAGAATCAAAACATGAATAAAATGACAGAGTTTGGGGTTATCAAAGAAACAACCCAGATTCCTACTAATTTAGTTTCAGTAGATCACAATGGTGCTTTTTTATCTCAGACTTGGCTTGAGCGTGGGGAAAAAAATATTTCCCCAGGAAATTTTAGCCCAGCTGAAGCAATTGACTTTTCCTGACTGTATTCAGTGTCCTCATTTCTCAATTTTCAATGTTTAATGCTTGATCTCTCTATCCCACGCATTCGGGTGGCTATTTAGAATTGAATCAAGCTCTTGGACCGAATTATATCACTGTTGACCTTTTGCAAAATGTTCTTATTACTGTAGAAGATGAAGAAGAACCAAAATAGATATCTCCAGTTTCCTAGCTACAGCAATTTAGGCAATTAAAAATAGTGTTTGGATATGCACTGTTCTTTAAGATATAAGAAAACATAATTTCAAAAATTAAAAAGCAACTCTTTAGGGATAGTATTTATCATCCACTGAAAATGTTTTTTAAGAAATAACATGTCAAATTTATTACTTTATGGGCTAGTCTGGATATATTCAAACTTATTTCTACAAAATGTATTTCTACAAAATTCTTAACAGTAATAGCTATAATAAAATTTTTGACAGTCTTATTTTTAATATAAACAAATAGCTTCAAATTCACGAGAAGAACAAAAAATGTAAAAGCCTTCTAGACATCGGAAAAGCAATTTAATGGTTCTTTGCAAATCTACTTAGATGCATTATATATTGATTACTGAAATTTTAATATCACTATTCTTTTCACCATTTTGAAATGGCACTCAGTACAGACAAAAAAAATTCCAGAGTGTTCTTAGGTTTAAAGGGTCACTTCCTCAATAGATTGGAGCTGTGTCAAATCTACTTTAAGATGAGATAGTACATATAAAGATACCTTGCAAAGTTAAAAGCATCATATAAATGCAGGGCCTTTCTTAGGCTGGAACTCTATTTTGGAAGCACTTAACTATAATTACAAATGTTGATAAATGCAAAAAATAGGGCACCAAAGTGCTTTCATTGCCCTGTTCCCTGTGTAAGTACATTCCTTTGCAAGGATAAATCTGTATCATGCATCAACATAACAAGACCCTTTAAATATCAAACATGTGACAAGTATTACAAGGAGTCCTTTAAGCTAAGTCCTAGAAAACATGCTTTTAATAAGCCTAGTGAGTTCTCTATAAGGTTCTGTAGGATTGGTGTAAAAATGTATGAAATTGCAGTGGCCCATTAAAAAAAAAATTCATCTGAATTTAAAATGATTCCCTCTTCCAGAGCTACTGTGAAAACCAGTGGCTCCTCAAAAGGTTGAGGTGACTTCCTTTACTTCACATTTATAGGAAGAGTAATGAGCAATGGGTGTTATTGGTAGAGCATTAGATTAACTTCATATGTGAAAAAAAAACAAAACAAACAAAAATGCCACGGGTAGCTCCTTAGTTTGTACCCTTGAAAGTTATTAGATACCTCTATCTCCCTCTACTGGCTAAATCAGTATTCTAGTGTCTAAATTCCATTCACCCAAAGATTTGATGTTCCTAGTCCTGGAATAACAAAGGAAAGTACTGCAGGAGCAGGAGCTTCTGAACTCAGTTCACATGGGGCAAAGCTGGGAAATTTCTTTCCATCTTTTTTTTAATTGATGGAAGTTGTGTGATTAGTGCAGTGGGAATTAGACACTACAAAGGTGCCCTGCGATTCCATGGTATTAGAAACCAACGATGAGTCTATAAAATGAAACAATGAATAAAACTAAAATAGGAAGGAAGGAAGGAAGGAAGGAAGGAAGGAAGGAAGGGAAGGGAAGGAAGGAAGGAAGGAAGGGAAGGAAGGAAGGAAGGAAGGGAAGGAAGGAAGGAAGGATGAAGGAAGAAAGGAAGGAAGGAAGGAAGGAAGGAAGGAAGGAAGGAAGGAAGGAAGGAAGGAAGGAAGGAAGGAAGGGAGGGAGGGAGGAAGGGAGGGAGGGAGGGAGGGAGGAAGGGAGGGAGGGACGGAGAGAGAGAGAAAGGAAAGAAAGAAAGAAAGAAAAGAAAGAAAGAAAGAAAGAAAGAAAGAAAGAAAAAGAAAGAAAGAAAGAAAGAAAGAAAGAAAGAAAGAAAGAAAGAAAGAAAGAAAGAAAGAAAGAAAGAAAGAAAGAAAGAAAGAAAGAAAGAAAGAAAGAAAGAAAGAAAGAGAAAGAGGAAAGAAAGAAAGAAAAGAGAGAAAGAAGAAAGAATTATAGAGAATTATAAAGAAGAATTATAAAGAAGAGGAAGAATTATAAAGAATTATAAAGATGAAAGAGAGAGAGAGAGAAATAATTATACCTTGAAAGTGCAAGAGTGCAGTGTTTTCCCCAGAGAAATAAAAGAGAACTCAGCTCTTTGTACGGTCAATGCAGTCACAGAATTGTCGGTCTAAAGACTGAAATTGCACACGTCTTTTTAAAAACTGCAGTTTTTGCCTTTTGGAAAACCTATACCTTGAGAGGCCGTGCAAAGGAGTCAGCCAGGGGCGGGACATGAGTTTAGGTATGTTTAAGAGGTCCTACAGGTTTTGTTTAAGATGGGAAAGAACTTAAAGTTTTAAACAGGTAAGTGGTTTCATGTGTAGGGGAAGGTTCTTCTGAGGACAAAAATGATGAGCCACGCAGTTGGGGAAATTGGAGTCAATGGTGGAGGGAAGGTGATAGCTGTGGTGGAATAGGTGTTGGAATATTGAATGTCTGTAACAAATCTTCGTGAACAACTTTGTAAACCACAGTGTTTAAATAAAATGTGTCGGGAGGAAATTTTACATATGGAGGCCTTATCTATTTCATGGAAATCCCGACACATATTCACACTGAAGATTTCTAAAGTTTTATTAATGGAAAGTAATACATGATAATAACCATAAAGAGATTCAAGTACAAAAGAAATTTAATGCAATATAGATTCCAGAGTTGAAAGCTTACTTATGTAAATAAGAATAAGCATTTTATTATGTGTATTAAATGGATTTACTTTCCTTGTTTATATAGCAATTATATAGCAATCACAACTTGGCTTTTACCAATTTATTTTCTGATCATTTTGCCATTTCTTTAAGTTTGCCGTTTATTTAAGTTTTGTTGGAGCAAACACGTGTCTAAGGGGGGGCAGTCGGGGGATAGGAGGGAATCTGGGGACATTGGTGCAGGGAAGGTCCCACTGGTTTTGTTGAAACACTGTATGTCTGAAACAACTGTAGTATGAACAACTTTGTACATCACAGTGTTTTAATAAAAAATAAAAGTAAAAAAAGGATGAGCATGCCACATTTTAGAGGTGGGGGGGAAATACCAAAGCAGGTATGAACAGAGGCGGGACAGACCTAGCAGAGCAGTGAGCAGAATCTTTGAGGACTGAGTTTGGCGGCCCTCGGGGGAGCAGCTGGGCTGTGTCACCCTGCTCAGGGCGGCCTTGTTAGTGTAGCGTGACCCCTGGAGCGCTCACACAGATAATAGCGGCACCTCTCTCCACTCTAATCTCCCACATACTCTAATCTCCCACCCGTCCAAGCAATTCAGCAGGAGATAGGGGCATTAAGGCTATATTATTCCAAACAACATTTAGCTGAATGGTAGCTGAAGATTGTGACAGCGAAAGACAAATTTCCCGGCCAAATACTTTCCTTCCCAGAAGTTTCCTGTGGCAGTGTTTTTGAGATACTAAAAAATGTCAATCAAGTGGAACCAAAATGGAAATCCTACACCAATCTTAGTCCAATTTAGGGAAAAAATGTAAAATTTCAGATGGAATTTGGAGGTGAGGGAAGCTTCTAAGAAGGCACTGAACTGTGATAAGCACCACCAATATTGGGGTAAGGACTGAATCCTAATTTCCTCTATTCACGGTTTTGGTGACGATTAAACCAGACTATGTCTAAATGCAGATAAGCCAATTTTGCTGTATGTGCCTGGACGCCTACTCGGGGCCTGTAAGTATTTTGACTGAGCTGAGAAGTATCAGAAGCACGTTGCCTGGTCAAATTTGCCTTTTCCATTTATCATAAGCTCTCCTCAACAGTGATTCAGCATGCTTGGACATGTTTTCTCCCAACCTAAAGGTACCAAAGGAAAGCATGTCTTAAATCCTTGCAGACCAGAGGCCAGAGTGATAGTCCAGCGGGTAGGGCATTTGTCTTGCACGTGGCTGACCAGGGTTCAAATCCCCGGCATTCCCTATAGTCAGTTCCCGAGCACTGCCAGGAGTTATTTCCGAGTGCAGAGCCAGGAGTAACCTCTAAGCATTGCCAGGTTTGACCCAAAAAGCAAAAAAAAAATAATAATAATAATAAAAAATAAATCCTTGCAGATCATTTTTAGACCTTTAATTGTACCATCCTAACATCTTTCGGTATTTCCATTTAGGAAGCAAAGCTGATCAATAATTAAGGAGAAATAAGAACACCTCTTCAGGTTGTTTTCTGCTGTTTCTAGTGTTTTTTCCTTTCAAAAACATCCAGCATCAGGATTTTGCTGTGATGTTTTAATAATTCAATTTGGTTTTCAAATTCTGGCTATGGGACTTATGGGAAAAAAATAAACTATCCGGTAATCTGCCATGCCTGGTGCTGTAAAATCAGATCAGACAGTGATGGGAGATGATTCTTTCCTGTGACAGGGCTCCGGGTTTTGGGAAAGTCTAATTATCAGTGCCCAAGGCATGACCTGGTTTCTATGCTGAACTTTGATTGAAAGCTATATCAGGGTCTTTCATACCTGTGAAGTTTGCAATAAATTATTAAAACAGTTATTATATAGAATGATGCAATTTTGAAATCTTCAGGAATATTACACACATCAGAAACAGTTCACCAACCAATCAAGAGCTGTTTATATATTCATTCTTTTTAATAGCAGTGGCATATTTAATGATAAAGGGATAAGATTTCACTTACTGAAAAGTGTGTTATATAGCATTGAAATTCATACTCTGAGAAAAACATATTCCCTGCATGTCAATGGAAATAGGTTGTTCTGATTTAGTACTGTTGGTCAAAAGTATAAACTTCTTTTTTCCCACCCCAACTCTCTAACTCACACACACCTCATAAGCTTAATCTGTTCCAAAAACAAAATCAATCCAATTTTTTTATCAGAGTGATTTGGCCAGTTTTTAAAAGAGCTATAGTTTATGTTTATTTTCCTCATAAAAGGGAGTATTTATTTATTTGTTTATTTATTTACAAGAAGTGGGGTTCTACACCTGGCAGTGCTTAGGGCTTACTCCTGGCTCTGTTCTCAGGGAATATTGATGGTAGGACACATGGGACCACATGTGGGACTGAGGAACCCCTGTCAGACACATGCAAGACTTACCCCCAGTATTACTCCTGCCCCAAAGGAATTTTATTCATGATAAGCATGCTCACTGTATCTACCCGGTTAGAGAATGTCACTTGACAATGGGATTTAGTAATTTTCTAGTCAAGCCCTTTAGTGTAATGCCAGAAAATGAACCAATGTGTCAACGTAGTTCTTTCAAGTTCACTTAACTGGTTCTTATGGACATTCATTTTATAGATTCCAGTCTGCTGAATGAGTCTGTTAGGTTTTATTATTATTATCATTATTATTATTATTATCATCACCATCATCATCATCATCATCATCATTATTTTTATTATTATTATTATACAACAAGCCAGACGACCCCCCACTCCATGGGGCCTGCCATTTTCCACATCCGACTTCCCTCTCATCACAACTCCACCCAGCAGACCAGACTATCACAGCCCGACTCGCACGGCCGCTTTTGGCCACTCGGTTCATCAATAAATGCTTTATTTAGAGGTGACTACAACAGTATGCCACCCACAAGGCAAGCCTGGCAAGCTGCTCGTGTAGTATTTGATATGCCAAATACCAGTAACATTTATATTAGGTCATTCCCGTGACCTAATAATGGTTTGAGGCTCTTTATGTTCCTGGAGCAAGCAGATGCCTTTGGGTTCTACTAGCATGAAACAGGACATATAGAGATATTACTAGTGCCCGCTCTAGCAAATAGATGATTAACGGGAAGATAGATAGATAGATAGATAGATAGATAGATAGATAGATAGATAGATAGATAGATAGATAGTGATTATTATTATTGATTTTGGTCTCACCTGCAATGCTCAAAGATTACTCCTGGCTCTGCACTCAGAAATTACTCAGGGCAGTGCTTGGGGACCATATGGGATGCCAAGGAGCGAACCCGGGTGGGTCTCATGCAAGGCAAATGCCCTATCCACCGTGCTATTGCTCTGGCCCCAAGTCTGTTGGTCTCATTTCAACCTCCTGGACTTGACTATTTTTAACTTGCATGTTATAAATCAATTAGTAAATAAATGGAAGTAGAAAACAAATAGTACTCAATGGTTAAAATATCCATACAGTATAGAAAAATCCTAATTTGAAAGAGTGTCAGGGAAACTTTTCAGGGCACCGAGCTACAGGAAGTGCTATAATAAATGAGGAGATACTTTCTCGAATGCTTTGTCCATAACTGAAATTCTATTGCTTGTTCCTGCTTGTGGCAAAAGTAAAAATATCCCTTGTGGACTCCATGACATGTCTTAATATTTTTGAGGCTCTTGGGTTTAGGGGCTATGCCTTCCAGTACTGGGGAGTTATTCCTAGCTCTGTGCTCAGAGATCACTACTGGCAATCATCAGCAAACTGTGTGGCGGAAAGGATTGAACCAAAGTCAGCTGTACTATTATCTCTCCAACCCTGCATCACAGTGTTTTATTCTGGCTGTGATTCATGAGTTGAGAGATTGTATCAAGCATAGTTGGCTAAAAATCAGAAATAAGCAGTACATGGCTTTACTGGCAAAGATAATATAATTTATTATATTATCAAAATAGCCTTTGCATTGTTTAATACTCCTTGTTTGATATGCTTCTTGAGAAAACGTTCTCCTAGAAATTCAACTTAAATAATGAAAAATTTAGATAAGTGATATGATTTTATAGAAATAAAAGCAAAAAAAACACGTTTACTTTTGACCTTTATTTTGTATTTATATCTTTGAAATCATACTTTGTTCTTAATTTACAAAATTAACTTGATCCCAATAAGTATACCAATGGAGCTTTTAACAGAGTTTAATGAATTTATACTTAAATTGCTATAAAATATATATAGATATTATATATGCAAGACTAGCTAAAAAACATTGAAATTAAGAGGGGGGAAGTAGACCAATGAGATAAATTAGCATATTATAAAATATCTACAATTTAGAAGTATGGGCTTTCTCCATGAATAACTAGATAACCAAGAAAATAGAATAAAGAATGCATAAATAACTCTGCTATCTACAGAAATTCATCAAACAATAAAGATTATCTTCTTATCACTGGGGAACAGTTATTTTCTGGCTTTGTTTTTAATAACCATATTAGAATAACTAGTCACTTAGTAAAAGATAAAATTAGATGAATTTCTTGCATTGTATATAAGAATAAAACCATCAAAATAAAACAGAACTAACCAGCATTCATCTTAGAGTCTTTGCTAGCCAGAATATACAAATATGAAGACTGAAAGACTTGCTATCCAAAGTTTTAGGAGACCAAAACGGGAAAAAAGAATCAGATCAAATTTAAATATGATCCCAAAACATAAATTCCCCTCAAACATAAATGTTTGAGGATCTTGTGAAAGCCATATAAATACAATTCTAGCAATTAAATAATTAAAAGAGAAATATGCCTAGAATAGCATTACAATGTATGTTCATGATCTAAAATTATAATATATAAGCTTAAGAGTCACTTATCACTTGTCTTCCTGTTGTTTATTGATTTCTCAAGCGGGCGTCAGTAACTTCTCCATTCATTGGGAATGAGGTCCACTATTGTTACTGTTTTTGCCATATCAAATACACCACAGGTAGTTAAGCTTAAGAGTAAAGAAAAAAAAGAAAGTAAATCACAACTAGGTACAAGGCAAAGAATAAAGGAAACAGAGTGGCAAGAGCTGATTCCAATCAGATCAGGAAAGCTTATGAGCCAATGAATGAGCTCGCTTGTCTGCTCCCACCATTGCTAAAGAAAAACAGAAACATTTCTGTTAAATGAAACAGAAAGTTGTTTTCTTTTTTTTTAAGGTACTGGGAATCCAGAGATGAGAGATCACCTAAGCTAAATGCTAGAGAAAATTTTAGTAATTAAAAGGAACAAGAAGAAGTCTTTTCTTTATCGAATAATTGTCACAAGATAGATACCAGGGCAAGTAGTGGAGAAGAAGCTGAAGGCAGATGATTGGGACGAAATCAGTCCTGAGGCCTAACGTGCTACAGGATTGGTTCTGGACTTGTCCTCCATCTGAGTCCCCACTGAAAGTCCCTAAGGGCATTGGCCGTGGCATTGGTTTATTTAAGTACTTCTTTGGACACATCCACACACTTTGATATGTTACAATTTTACTATCATTTTGTTCAAACTAATTTTATTCACTTTGTGAGATGTCCTTTGACTCATAAATAATTTACATGTCACTGACTTTTATGAATATCTTGGTTCTTTCTAGATATTTCATGGTTACTGCAATCTAATCTTATTCCCAGGTAGTCAGCGAACATTTTCTGCAAATGTTTATGTGTTAAAGTAGTTTTAGAGGACACACAGAGTACAAAGGTGAAGGCGTTTGTCTTGCATGTTGCAGAATCAGGTTTAACCCACCTCCCACCCCATCACATATGGTCCCCTATGTACTAGCAAGAGTCACCCCTGAGGTCAGAGACAGAGGGAGTAGCTGAGAACCACTAGGTACAGTCCAAACACCCCAAGTAAATGAAATAAAATCAAGTTGAGGACTTAACTGTTGCTCAGAATGTGATCACACTTCTTGATTATTTCAGTTAAAATTTAATAATCTGTATGGTTCTTTAGTTGATAGTATAATGTTATATCACTGTCAATGTAGTTAAAGTGCAGATTGGGTCATTCTGATCATTGTGAATCCTTTATAGTTTTTCTATAAGCTATAAGAGCAGGGTGTTGAAAATATTCACATATAATTATGGGTTTAACTATTTCTCACTTGGTTTTTTGTGAGTTTCTGCTTCATGTATTTTGAAACTTATAAAACTGCCTTATTTTATCAGTGCTTTTAATCTTTGCACAATCTCTTGTGCCTAGTATTTTCCTCATCCTAAACTGTTAAAGAATATTAAATTCAGAATCACTCTGTGTAGTTTGTCTTTCAAAGATAGATTCCTATCCCTGGCATCCCAGGTGGTCCCCCAGGCAGAATGGAATAGTTCCTGAGTGCAGAGCCAGGAGTAACCCCTGAGCATTGCTAGCTGTGGCCTCCCATAAAAAAAAGAAGAAAGAAGAAAGAAAACTAGATCCCAGGTAGATCTGACCTGGGCCAAGAACTCTGCAGCCTTCTCAGAATGGGATCTGGCAGATCCCCCCACCATTGGGGGAACAGAAGCCCCCAGATACACAGCACAGTTTCCAACATAGGAACAGTACAGCTCCGCAACTAATCTTGAGAAGAATGCAAGCCACCAAATTATTCTAGCTGAGCACATGGCCACCCCAAATTTCACTGATATCACAGAAGAAACTCAGAAAATTTAATGGGAAAGTTGTATAAAAGGTCACCAAATTCAATGAGCAAAAACTATAACATAAAAGGCTCAGCTAGCATGGAGTTCAGTAAATTCTCAGGCAATGACTTCAGTAACAACCATTGTGAGACATAACAATGATTACAAGTTGCCTTTTGTTGTAACAAGCAATATAAAGTCAATGATTTTGTGTCTGCTAAGAAGACAGGCTTCTGGGTGGGTGGAAATGCTTAGGCATGCAACCCAACTAATGAACAGTGTAAAGTGTGCTGAGACCACACATGTATGCCAGCAAGAGAGCCTCAGAGAGCCAGCAAACAGGTGAAAACTCAGAGAGCCAGCACATAGGTGCAACCTCAGAGACCCTGCTTGTGTACGCAGCCTCAGAGACCAGCATGCTGTGTACTCCACCATCCACCCCAGAAACGGCTCCACTACAAGGATCTTTTATAAAAAATTGGTATTTAAACACCACAATTTACAAAGTAAAGTTGTTTGAGGCATTCAGTGTTCTAACACCAATCTCACCACCAGTGAGAATTAAATACTATTTTTAAAAAAATTCTTATCTCATTTCTGCCTTTTTCCCAAGACCCTGTAGCAATCCTGACACATGTTTAGTTGCAGTAACACAGGGATTTAGAGATAGTTTATGTTTAGATATGTGAGCTATCTCTAATGCATCTCTTTCTTGTTTCTAGATTTCTGTTTCCGGTTACTTTGTCAAACCTGAACTCTGTCAGTTTGACAGCTCGCTGTTAGAATTTGGTCTTAACAGTCTTAATAGTCTTGACGTATTGTTCTAAATATGAGTGGATGCATTGGTGACTGAGGGAGGTATGCAGTATTACATGCATTTTACGACAATGAAATAAATTATTTCTGTTACTCTAAGGAGAACATGTTTTGGCATATCAAGAATGAAAGTTAGGAGATTGGCTAAGGTGGGAATATGGAAGACCAGGATTGTATTACAAGTCTCCTTGTCTATTGGTTACCTGTAGAACTAAAATACTTACTCTAACAAAAAATATCATTTTTCATGAGGAATCCAAGTATCTGAATTTCTGAGTATGGTAAGGCTTAATTTTTAAGTTTGCTTCTGAATAAGATGCAAGTGACTCCTCATTCTAATGAAGACAAAAAACAGCTGACAGCATCATATTTCACTAAACAAATACTGCTTGAGGACCTGGAAACTTCTTAGACAAAGTGTCTAGCTTTTAGAGAAGTAGGTGCACAAAGGGGGAGCTAATAATAATAAGCAAATTGGAGATACTAAGGAGATAGATTCAAAAGAATCAAGGAAATAGATTCAGTCAGTATTAAGTATGCTGAAATTAATGAAGAGAAAGAGGAGTAGAATAAATAGTTACTTTAGAGTAGTGTTGAAGTTAGTTCTCTTCAGGGAAGCCATATTAGACAACAACTTGAATGGAGAAGGGAAAGAAAGCCCATCCATACCCAGAGACATTCAGGTGTCAAGATACTGATGTTTGTGTCTACTAAGCCCATGTCAAAGCCTTACAAAGATGAAGGCTGAGAGTCAGGACCAGATAATGTCAGGCCTCCAGGCCCATGGTCAGGTGTCTGGATTCCAGCCTCAGTCTATTCTATGTCATGACCAGCAGTCAGAGCCGCAGGGATTGTTTGATATTCTGACGGCATCAAGTGGTTCAGAATGCCTTCGTGATTAATTCCTTTTTTGCAGAAAATTTCCCATGACGCTCTTGCACTGTTGCACCTCTTGCAAACAGAAGCTCCAGCATTCTTTGGTATCAATCATCTTTCTAAGATTGTTTGGGTGAACAGCAGCTTTAAATGATAAAAATGGTACCTCCCACTGGAATTCATCAAACCTTCTAGAATACAGGTCCTCCACCTATAACATAGCTCTCTGCCTTCACCATTTTCATCACCTGGCCCTCTCTTAAACACCTGTGAGTTTTGAGAATCAGGAAACATGAGAAACCATTGATTACCTATAGTCATTTCCGTGAGCAATAGAATCCCTTGTTCCTGAGTCAAGAGAATCATGTATCTTTCCAGAATCTCGCGTAATTGCAGTAGTTTAAAGTTTAGTTCATTAATAAGACAAAAATATTATAAACTTCATAGTACTTGAAAATTTGGCCAATGAAGGTAGAATGTTAACTTTCTTCCTGGGAAATAAGGATTAGAAATCTTTTAGATCCCTTTGCAAGAATGAAGGACAATTGTAGACATCAGCAGTGACACAACCCACATTGCATAAACCTTGAGCCATATACGATACATACAAGTAATTTCTTTAAGAAATGTTGGGGAGGTGCATCTATGAAAATATGACTCTGGTTTGAGGGATTGATTTGGGCATTTTTTATTGCTACCAGGGTAAGTTATCTTTTCTAGTAGTCTTTCTTTATACTGAAAACTTATTCTTCTATTTTTCAGAACACTTGGGAACAGTGAATGAAAACTGATTTACACTGTGTTTTCCCTTCCTTTCTTCTCCCCTTGGCCCACAGCGATACAACTGCTTGGTTAATGTTAGTGTGAAAGAAAGACTGTTACTTCGGGTGTAATCATGGACATTGGTTGTATAACGTAGAACACATAGGATACTGCTAACTGTTGTTCAGCATAGCTCAGACTGCTATCATGGAGACAGCAGGATCTGACACAAGTATTCCTGAGAAGTCCCAGCTAGTGGAGCAACCATCAACATTTATCAGTGATGCCATCTTGGATTTGTTGAAGAGTCATGAAGAGACTTTGAAGATGTCTAATATTAGCTTTTTAAAAATAACTCTTTGATATTGAACCGAACTGTAGCACTCCTATCAAGCCACATAAAAACAAGCCTCTTCTCAGAGTGAAACTTTCCCTAGGATGCTACAACACCTTGGCTCCCCACCATTGCCCTCCGGAATAAGAAACAGACTTGCCACGTCCTTTCTTCTACCATTCACTTCCTGCCTAACAAAGGAAATAACTGCTGAGGACAGCAATAAGGATGATATTCTTCATAGGCCTAGGGGTGTCCCCTTGGCAATGAGGCAATGAAAACTAAGTATCTAAGAGCAATTTTAAATGATTTAAAATAATAATTTTAAAAGAGAATCTTAAAATGAAAAACAACGCATTTAAAAGTAATACGCAGTTTTCCAAGGATCCAAATCTAAATCCAAATCCAAATTCAAGGATTCACAGTAATCCAAGGATCCAAATTAAGTAAAAATAAATAGAATGGATAAGAGTTCATTGAAATTGGAACAAATTTTATGAAATAAATATAATAAAGGGGAAAACCTAAAAATAGTTCTATAAAACTTGAGGAGAAATATTATTTCAAAAGGAGACATCTTAGAATAACTTATATTTCCTAATGAAAGTTATAAAGTATCAAAATATTCAATAGAGACAGCAAAACAATAGAATGGATGCAAATAGAAACTTGAGAGTAATTAGGTGATTATTAACATAAGGGTATAAAAAAAGAGAGTTAATTAGGAGGAGAAATGAATGAAATGAATACAGGAAAGCAAATATACAGTCAAGAGTTTCAGAAACACAGAAAGTACAACAATCAACAAAGTATGAGACTGCCTCTCTCATTGAGTTTTCACTTAAAGACTTGAATATTGGGCCAGTTTTACAACAGAAGACATTCTGTATTGACCGAGAGAAATAATGCAGTAGGCGAGGCACTTGTAGTGCATTTGACCAATCTGGAATTATTCCCAGCACCGTGAATGGTCACCCAATACTGCCAGGAGGGCTACCTGAGCACAGAGCCACGGAGTTAAGACCTAACCACAACCAAATCTGACAGTAACTTCCCACTTCCTGCCCCACCCCCAAGGATAATTTACAAAAACATTCCATAGTCTGACATTTTTGAGAACCCCAAGGGTCAAATGGAAAACCTACAATTTTCCAAATAGAAAAGAAATAAAACAATAATGCATCAGAATAAGAGATTATTTCCCCTCCAAGTCAGGAAGATACAATAATTTGCATCAATAATTATAGTTTTCTCACCCAAGCCAGAAAACAATGGTGGGATATTGTGAAAAGACTCAATAAACTGCCGGCCTCACCAAGAATTTTTACCCCCGCCAGACTCACATTCAGATATGAAGGGAAAGATACACAGCTTCATGGATAAGCAACAGCTCAGGAACTTCATGGACTCAAAACCAACTTTAAAAGAAGGACTGAAGGGTCTACTGTAATAATGACCAAACCCATAAACACAACAAGCACAAACAGAAAGATGGCACAAAAATCCGATGAAAATAATCTCTCTCAATGTCAATGGTCTAAATGCACCAATTAAGAGAGACAGAGTGAAAAAAATGGATTAAAAAATTGAACCCAACATTCTGCTGTCTACAAGAAAAACATCTGAATAATCAGAACAAACACAGACTCAAAGTCAAAGGTTGGAAGACCATTTTCCACGCAAAAAACTCCAAAAAGGCTGGTGTGGCCATATTAGCATCAGAGAATATAGACTTCAGGTTGAAAAAGGAAAGAAGGGACAACGAAAGCCACTTCTTATTAATTAAGGGGTATGTACACCAGGAAGAAATTACACTACTAAACATATATGCACCCAAGAGGGACCAGCAAAATACATAAAACAACTGCTAAGAGACCTCAAAGAAGACATTAACAGTAGCACAATAATAGTTGGAGACTTCAACACTGCTTTATCAACTATGGATAGATCAACAAGTCTGAAGCTCACCAAGGAAATATTGGCCCTAAAGGAAGAAATGGAAGAAAGAGAGTTAGTGGGTATATGCAGGGCTTTTCATACCATAAAAGCTGAATACACATTTTCTCTAGTGCCATGGAACATTCTCCAAGATAGACCACATGCTGAGCCAAAAAAGCATACCTCAATAATTCGAATGGCCAAAAGGCATATGAAAAGTGCTCTTCATCTTTAATCATCAGGGGAGATGCAAATCAAAACAACAATGAGGTACAATCTCACACCACAGAGACTGGCACACATCCAAAAACAGCAAGAACAACCGGTGCTGGCGTGGATGTGGGGAAAAAAAGGGACTCCCCATCCACTGCTGGTGGGAGTGCCGACTGGTCCAGCCCTTTTGGAAAACAATATGGACATTCTTCCGAAAGCTAGATATTGAGCTCCCATTTGATCCAGCAGTAGCACTCCTGGGAATATACCCTAGAGACCGAAAAACACATAGCAGAAACACTATCTGTACTTCTTTATTCATCTCTGCGCTATTCACTATAGCTAGAATCTGGAAACAACCTAAATGCCGAGAACAGAGGACTGGCTAAAGAAACTGTGGTTCATCTACACTATGGAATACTATGCGGCTGTCAGAAAGGATGAAATTATGAAATTTACCTGCAAATGGATGGACATGGAGTCTATCATGCTGAGTGAAATTAGTCAGAAGGAAAAGGACAGATATAGAATGACTGCATTCATTTATAGGATATAGATACCAGTGTTTTAATAAATATGGGAAATTGTAATGGCAGATTAAAAGTCACCACTGAATATACACAAAGAGACTTAAGTGATTAACTCTATCTGCAGGGCTAGCCACAATGTGTAAAATAAGAGGGAGAGAGATGCAGAGACAGAGAGAGAGAGATAGAGAGAGAAAGAGAGGAAACTGGGGTACCTGCTATTAAGGCGGGTGGGGGATGGGAGGGGGAGGGGTACATTGGTGGTGGAAATGGGGCACTGGTGGAGGGATGGGTGCTGGAATACTGTATTACCAAGAACCAATTGTGAACACCTTTGTAATTGTATGTCTCACAGTGGCATAATA
>JAJIBD010004907.1:0-78164 GCA_021461705.1 Cryptotis parvus
ATGGATGGACATGGAGAAGATTATGTTGAGCGAAATTAGCCAGAAGGAGAGAGACAGATACAGAATGACTGCATTTATTTGCATGGCATAAATATATATGTACATATTATGATACCAATATCCAAGGTCAAGTGAAACATATATCAGGAGGTCTTGTCAAAGGTGGGAGATTATCACAAACGTGTGGGAGTCAGAGTTTAGGTAAGACAGAAAATGGAACAGGGTGCAATAATAGTCGAGGGTACTAATGCCAACCTAGAACTGGAGCATTAAATAGAGGCAAAAGGATACACATGACAACCTTTTAATGTATGTTCTGTAATCCATAGTCTGGAAGGGAAGGAAAAGAGAAAGAGAGAGAAAGGGAAAGAAATAAAGAACCTGCCATGGAGCAGGGCTGGGAAGGGGAGGGAACCAGGGGATGTTGGTGGTGGAGATGGGCACTGGTGGAGGGACGGGTGCTGAAACACTGTATGACCAAAAGCAAACATGAACTTTTTAATTGTATATCTTTTTTATTTGTATATCTCACGGTGGTATAATAAAATACTTAAAAAAAAAAAAAAATTAAAAAAAAAAGTATTTGAGAGCAGGGCTGTAGAAAGTATATTGAAATTTATAACTGCAGCTACAAGTATATTTTGTATGTTTGGACAAATAAATCATTAAATATAACTGTCATTTGATTATGTCCTGTACTCTCTAGTAATTACAAAGTTTTGTTTTTCCAATCTCCTTAGGTGAGGAAGTTTTCTCCATTTTCTTTAGAATCTTGATGGGTTAAACAGTGTCTCCCCACTGTCTCTCCCTCACCTCCCACCCAATATTGAAATTCTATCAATTATAATTTCCCCTAGTAACATTATTTCAGACCCAGCTCACATAAATTGGAGGTAATTAATTTAGGAACTGAAGAGATAGCATAGTGGGCAGGGCATTTGCCTTACATGTAGCCAACCTAGGGTCCCAATGCCCACCAGGAGTGACCCTGAATGCAGAGCAAGAAGTAAGCCTCAAGCACGGTATGTGCGCCCCTTTTCACAAAAAAAGAGAAGTTATCGATTTGAAAATGACAGATTTCTTTTAGACAAATCTTTTTTTAATATAATGCTTATAGTTCATCATCAACATCCAACTAAACATTTAAACTGCTATGTAGCACTCAGACAAAGAACTGCCATTATCTGCCATTACCCAGGAACCTCATCTTGTTGGTTCAGAATTTTCCATACATAAGTTCCAACAACTTTTCTACCACAAGAGAGTGAATATCCAAAGGATAGAAACATTCTTTGCTTAATATTAAAGAAATTCCAGTAAAATCACACTGAGATATAAGCTTCATTCAAATGCAAATGTCCTATATCACCCATGTACAACCACCACAATGCAAAAACAGGAACAAAACAAGTGTTTACCAAGGGATGAAAGCAAGAATATAAATTTGCAGCCCCTGTGAAAAAATTGCATGATGATTTCTAAAAACTGTTGAATATAGACTATTATCTGATCTAGAAAAATTCCTCTTCTAGGTATTTACCCAAAGAATATTAAAACACGAATTAAAATATATTTGAATACCTATTTAATTTCAAAGTAGTCAGGACAGGGAACAAATATATGTTGAAGAATAATTGTCTTAAGGATATGTGGAATCTATCCACAATGGAAGATGCCTTAGCTATTAAAAAGAGGAAATCTTGCCATCTGGGACAAAGTGGACAAAACTTGAGGCAATTAGACAAATAACTTAGAACATGAAAGACAAAAACTTCTTGTTTTCAGTCATGTGGGTTATAAATAAAAAGAAGATGAACTATGAAAACTCAATAAAATCAAACCATTCAAATCTGGCAGCAAAAAGATGATTACCAGAGGTGAAGGGAATAGGTAGACAAATTAGAGTGAGAGAGAGAGTGAGAGAGAGAACGTGTGTGTGTCTGTTTGATAGTAACAAAAAAGCAACAGAACTTTGGTAGAGGATGTGGTATGGTATACTGATTTTTAAAATGTGTCAATTTATCATTTATGTCTATAACATTTGTTATTGAAACTTACAGTATAGCACACTAAAGCTTCATCATTTTTAAAAGGAGTATAAAGCAGCTCATTATATTACAAAAGTTCTAAAATCTTTACTCTGAAAATAACACATTAAAATGTGTGGCTTATATGCATAGTCTTCCAAATGAATTTGACATTTGCTTTGCATTTGAATACCATTCCTCAACCTCTGCCTTTTCTATTCTGAGAAACTTTAGCGATATGCCCGGTGGCAGAGAAATAAAATGTCGAGGCCTGAGCTATATATAACACAGCGGGTAGGGTGTTTGCCTTGCACACGGCTGACCCAGGTTTGATTCCCTACATCCCATATAGTCCTTCGAGCACTGCCAGGAGTAATTTCTGAGTGAAGAGCCAGGAGTAACCCCTGAGCATTGCCAGGTGTGACCAAAAAACAAAAAAAAACAAAAAAAAACCTTTCTCCAGAGTACTAATCATTTCCTCACCTCACTCTTTCCTCTACTGTTGTCTTTGAAAATCTCTTCCTAATGTACCATTTCCATATCTTGAGAAAGCCTATGCCTATGTGAGAGATTAAAAACATTTATATATAGGGGCTGGGTGACAGCATAGAGGGTAGGGGTGTTTGCCTTGCACGCAGCCGACCTGGGTTCGATTCCTGGCATCCCATATGGTCCCCTGAGCACTGCCAGGGAGTAATTCCTGAGCGAAGAGCCAGTAGTAACCCCTGAGCATTGCTGGGTGTGACCCAAAAGCAGTGACAGTGATACAGTGATATTGTTATATTCCCATCAAAAGAGTTGAGCTACATGTACATATAGGCCTATATAATTATAGTAGATTGAGATTTTCAAAGGAGTGTTAGTAAGATACAAACAGGCAAAAGCAGTATTAAAGGGAATTAAGGATAAAATTAAGGATAAAAGTTCAGTGAGAAAAATCGGATAACAGCTTGATAGGGCTAGATTATCCAGAGAAGCCACACTAATACACAGTTGCAGAGACACAATGTCATGAAGCAGTCCTTTATGAGAGCTACTTATTAGAATGGAGTTAGAACCCTATATAGAGGGAAACTGTCAGGGGCAAGGGACAGGGAAATGGACAAACTAGTTAGGTGCACATTAACAGTGTTTCAAAAAATACAGTGATCTAGAGTCATTGAAAGGGTGTAGCTAAAGAAGGACTGAGTCACTTAAGGGCTCCAATTATTTGGGATGAGGGTAATTCCAAAGCAGTGTTCAGGGGGTCTAGACCCTGAAGGCAATTTCCAGCAAACAGCAGCCAGTGCAATGCAAATGCCCAAGGATGCAACACAACTTGGGCTCTGCAATGCCAAGGATACATGAGTGACTCCTGTTGCGGTCATCCAGGACTGTACCTTGCTGTGCTTGTGGACTTATGTGGTGAGAGGGATGGAACTTGGGTGTCTCCCATCTTCACATAATAGATTCTTATAAGTCAGGGCAGAGAAGTGTGGTGCATACTTGGAAATGAAGCAAAAGAGCCTAAATGAGAAGTCGACAGTTTTGGAAAAGAAGAGACCTCATATAGACAGAATAATCACAAGGTGGAATGGCTCAGAGCAAAATATTGAATATGCGGGAACTGTCACATAATTTTGGAGGAAAGAAAATTTAAACAACACGGCAGAGCCTGGCAAGCTACCCATGTCATATTTGATATGCCAAATACCAGTAACAATTATAGACCTCATTCCCATGACCTGATGGAATGGTTTGAGGCTCTTTATGTTCCTGGAGCAAGCAGATGCCCTTGGGCTCTATTAGCATTAGACAGGTCATATGGAGATGCTACCGGTGCCCGCTCGAGCCAATCGATGATGAGCGGGAATACAGTGTTACAGTGATATTGGGGAAAAAACAAGTTAGATGCATTGACTTATATGTGGCATAGTTTTGGATTTACTAATCCTGTTTATAGGTGACATGCCTCTAAAAACAAGTAGTTATGAGCTCAGATATCTACTCAGCACCTTGTGTTACAAAAAATTCAGTAGGTGTTCCCTTATCTGTGGGAGCCATAATTGAAGGTCTATTGCCCACAGGTGCAAAGCACAATCCTGGCATCTCTGCTGAGATCCTCAGCTCTTAACTTGCAAACAGGAGTGCTACCCCCAGCTATCATAATTTAAAAAAATATAGGAACTCTACATAGGAATGTGAACATTGGACTGTGGCTGCTAAAGTGATGCCCAGCAAGTACAACACCAAGAAAATGCACCATATCATAAAAGTGCAATCCCCAGTGAGCTTGTAAGCAAGCACTACAACGTTAAGGAAACTTGTTGGCTTTGGGCAGGTAACAGCTCTAAGCAGGTCCCATCACTGGTAATCAGCAAAGTAATAGAGGGAAAGTTAGGGAGATAAGAGTAGTGAGAAACGACATCCAGTTCAGCATAACATCATTGATGAAGGTACACCATGCATTTCATACTGCTATACTTTCACCATAGTTTAATGGCCAGGAACAATGTTTAAACATAAACTAAATGATCGTCAAAGGATTCATAACCAAAATATGATTGGAACTATAATGAATACATACATATCCACACAGTGATAAGGTGGATTCAAGTTATTTCTATATTTATAATGTGTTTGCAGATAAAAATATCTATATAGTTTTAGTCATAGTCCTGTTCATAAAATTGCTCCACGAGGCAGAGAGATAGTATGATGAATGAGGTTTTGCATGCAGACAGCCTGGGTTTGCATCATGACACCTTATTTTGTTCTCTGAACCCTGCCAGGAGTTTTCTTTGAGCACAGAGACAGGAAGGATTAAAGCTCTGATAACAGCAGGGGTTGTCCCCACCCCCAAAAAACATAAAAATTGCACCATTAAAGAAACACTTCAGTGCTAGAGAGATGGTTCAGTGAAGGCACTTGCCTTGCATGAGTCTGACCAGGATTTAATTTATCCCTAGCATCCCATATGCTCCCCAGAACACTGCCAGGCTGGAGTGACTCCTGAGCATAGCTGGATGTAACCCCAAAACTAACCCCCAAATTTGTTCACATTCAGAAAAATTATTTGGTGTATAGGTGCTAGTTCCAAGTCTGTCACGTTTTTACATTTGAAGTTAATCTTATATGTTGAAAGTGTATTCAGTCATTTACAGATTCTGAACTGAAGAGTCCCTGATTCAACTCTTGTTCCCTGGGTTGATAGTTATATAGCTTTAAACTCATCAAAAGTCTTCAAATCTCAGTTTTGTTAAAGAGAATCAATGGTAGTCACTTTGAGGGTTGTTGAAAGAGTAAATAAGCTCATCAATCTACAATGTAGTGATGACAGACTATCTAGCCTCAAGTCAGTGTTAGGAAAACCTTTAAAACAGGAATACCTACCTCACTCAGTTTTGGAAATTAAATTATCTACATTACTCCAGAATGTCTGCATTGAAGTACAGCATACTGGAAGCCTCCATGAGGTGTTTCACAGTCCATCACTCATTCTCCTTCCTCCTACCCTTCCCTTTCCTTCAGAATGGCAAGTTCTTCTAAGCAGCTGGTAGAGTCAGAGGGAGGCTGTGCTGCCACCCTAGCGGACTGTATTTGTTCACCAAGGCCATCGGTTGTTTTGCTTCAGGAAATGCCATAGACCTACATGTGACAGTCTCGAGATTTTTGCTCTTTTCCCTCTGGAGGACTGACTTTTTGTACACCTCCTAATGTTGTTTAGGAAGTTTTTCATTTGTGAGGCACCTGAATTAGAAACATTTGTGTTCTAAGGATAAATGATTGGAAACCAACCAGCGTTCCATAGCAGCATACTTTAGCCTCTTTTTTGTAGATTCTAGTCAACTCCAATAAGAAATGAGCTGGACTCGACCCTTGAGAAGGGGATGGGGGTGGGGTAGTCTGTATACACTGAGCACATGGACTTTGGATCGCAGAACCACTGTTCTAGACTTGACTCTTTCATCTGGTGATAGGAAAGGTACATGTTTTCCATCACTCACCAGAGTCTAGAGATAAAGATGCTTAGCAAGTGCCCAAGAGTTGGCAAAATGGGATTCTCTAATTTCTCTTTTTTTCTGCTGTCAAAGAATGTGTTCAGCGTAGATAAAGCTAGATTCATGAGCCTAACATCAAATGCACCTATTTCTCCGTGCTCCAGGAAGTAGATAGCATGGCGAAAGTGAACAGCCTGGACCTGGAATCCAGTTTTAGTTACCACTGATTCGTGTGATACTCAGCTTTCAGTTCTCTGGGCCCCGTTTATCCAATTTTAAACTGAGAAGAGCAGTAAGCAAGATGTATATTTTTTTATATGATGACATGGCAAGAGATAATATGCTTGAACGTGTGAAATAATGTATCAACACCAAAGTGTTTTGAAACATGGAGACTTACTAAGATAACATAAGAAGAAAAAAAGTTTTTCTTTTCCATTTAGGCTGTGTTCTCTATTCATGAAAGTATGATATGGGTACTAGGACCTGGATTGGCGTGGTATTCCAGGGAAAATTTTTAAGTCTTGGCTATGTGAAGCTTCTGTGAACATGAAATCTGAACTAAGAGTTTCCTTTCCAGGTGATGGGTAGGGAAATTAGAAGGCCTGAGTCAGTCAGTTACTTACAGTCTTCTGGGCCTTATTTCTTGGTTGTGGTGGTTGGCTAGGAGTGAGTGGACCTGGTCTCTGTGCACGGAAGTCGCGATTCTTCCGTTATCCTTTAGCATGCCCCTGAGTAACATATACCTTCTTCATTTATTCTTGTCTACAGAGACATGGAATGATTACTCAATTTTGCTTTATTGGTTGGAGCAAGACTTGACAACTTTTGTCTCTTTCAGTAATTTATTTTTTTTTTTTTTGAGTCACACCAGCCATGCTCAGGCCATACTCCTGGCTCTCCTCAGGAGTAGCTCAGGAATTACTCCTGATGGTGCCGGGTCTCCCAGAGAGGCATCGAAAGAGCTATGCTTGGAATATCACGTCTCACTCAAGTGAGGAAGGAATCGGAGTTCTGACCTCCGTCGCTATTCCAGAATCAGGGACGCTGTCTCGTTTGCCAAGGCATCGAAAATCAGATGGGCTGGACATGTAATGCGATTTGGAGACAACCGCTGGACTAGAGCCGTTACCGACTGGATCCCATGGGATGTCAAAAGATCACGTGGCCGCCCACCTACAAGATGGTCAGACTTCCTTGTTAACACCCTGAAGGGAACGGTTTGAGGCTCTTCATATTCCTGAATCAACCAGATGCCATTGGGCTACATTGGCACGTGATAGGGTCCAATGGAAATGTTACTGGCGCCCGCCGAGCAAATCGATGAATAACGGGTTCAAGTGATCAAGTGATCAAGTGAAGGTGCTCAGGGAACCATATGGGATGGTGGGGGATCAAACCAGGTTAGTCACATGCAAGGCGAGCACCATAACCACTGTATTCTACAATCCCTTCTCCCTTTTTCTCTTTTTAAAACTATGATATGCTCTGATATTTTGGAACCATGTTTCACGTAATTGTTTTGAAGTGTTTTCCTATTCAGCCACAGGACTATCCTGAAATAATTTCTTACAAGACTTCCAACACTGCTAAAAAATTCCAGTAATTTACTAGAGAATTTGTTAAAAAGGTATTTCTAAGAGTTCAGATTGTTGGCCTTTACTCTCTGAAATATTTCTTTAATCTCACATGTTTTCTAGTTCAATCCACAGACAAGATTAGAATTAGAGATATTAGGTCCTGCCCCAACTATGTAAGCCCTGGGCCTTGACAAACAAGTCATTGACGCATATCTATCCCAGTCACTTGGACAGTATAGATTCACCATCAACTGTGGGCAGGATGTCTTCAGGTTGATGAAGCGCATGACAGGAACAGGACATAACACTTCTCTTGTCTTTAAGTTTGCATGACCTTTTTTAGGATGAAATGTTTGAAATATGTTTTTCTTTAAGTTCATTGGCTATATGGATTTGCATGGGCTGTGATGCATGTAATGGCCTTGGAAGGCCTATACAATCCCTGCTTGCTTTCTCCCCAGGGTCAAACATTCTCACTAGTACCTGCGTGTCTCAGTGAAGCAATCAGCCCCAGATGGCTGGAATAAACCCTTTGTGTTATTGCATTATGAGTGGGTTCTTTGCCATCCGAGCAGACAAATGGAGCAAGGGCTCCAACATTTGGGGGCTTGTCCAGGACCCTCAGATTGGCAAACACTCACCTGTAGCAGTTTTAAAACAATAACAACAACAAAACCGAAGTTTCAAAAATATAAGTCCGGGTTCGAGTCCCGGCCTCAGGTTAGAGTCCTGAGATAAGTCGAGGTTTGAGCAGCCTCAGGTTAGAGTCCTGAGAGAAGACCTAGGTCGAAACCCAGGAAAGAGCAGGCTGGCGCCTAACACCAAGGATTCTCTTGAGCTCGTCAATTCAGGGCAATCTAAGTGGTCGCTGTTCAGATGACAAAAAATTCCATCTGGATTGTGAGAGTGGTGAGTGTGGTATGAGTCTGAGTGAGAGGAGGACTGGTCTGCTTAATTGGAGAGAGTGTGAAACTGTGTGTATAATAATCTTTTTTCTATTCGTAATTGTGACCTGTCTTTTTTGGTTATCGACATCATGAGACAAACTTAAACCACCACAAGGAATTTCATCTCTCTTCCCTTCCTGCCACACATAATCCACCCGTGGGGCCCACCTACACCGTTTTGGCAACCACGACAGACGTTGCAGTGAAGAGTTCCTCCAGAGGAGGTAATCTGTGAAATATCTGCTGAAGAAGGCATGCTGCCTCGGAAATCTCTGGGTGTGTGGGGTGGGGGGATATTATAACCTCTGTGTGAGTGTGTGTGTGTGTGTGTGTGTATGTGTGTGTGTGTGTGTGTGTGAGCACCCTGATAGGTCCTCCTATTAGGTGTGATTCTGGGGCTCCATGACCTGGCACCCTTAAGGTCCCTCAAAAGGTTACGGAGTCCTAGTGGTCTGTCTGCAATTCCACGAAGAACATATGGTCAGTGGTGGTGCTGACCTAGCAGTCGGCCGCAAGCCACCAAGAGGCTGACCTACTAAGGCTAAAGTCCTTCACTCGCTAGATAGCATCTGAATGGTCTCTGTAAAGAGGCACCCCTCCTTTGTCTCCAGTCACCTATCAATATGGGAGGGACGGGAGGAAAAACTCACTAGTGAAAGGATTCTATGATATTAAATGTAGACCAAACTTCAGTGAGAAATCCTTTTCTCAGACTATCAAGAGAACTGGCTGGAGAACACCAAGAGGTCAATTGAAGTACTTATGAGGTGAGCAAGCAGATTCAGCTCTAGATAGTCTACAAGAAAAGGGGGTAAAAAGGCAAGAATGGAGAACAGCTCATCAAAAGATACTTGCAGGCAAGCCCACTGTGCTCACTGTGGTCTATGCTGCTCAGGAGTGCAGCTCAGCCCTGGAAGGAGCTAGTGCAGCAGGGTCTATCAGGAGCTTACAACAGACTAAAAAGAGCTCAGGGATCTCTCCCTCTATTCTTCCCCAGAAGCCAGCCTGGCAGGGTGCACTCAGATCTGAGCCTCTTATCATACCAAATCTGCTAGACCCACCCAAATGTTTCCCCTTGGGGAAGTGGCAGGCAAGGGAGGAGCAGGCAGAGTGAAGGTCTGTGAGCCCTGCTCAATAAGGGAGCTTCACTAACACAAGTAGCAGCTAGGGATATTTTGGGGAGATCCTTCAACGTTTACAGAGGAATTTTGAGCTCTAACCTTTGTTTTTGAATTCACCTGTAATGACAAGTAATTTTTTTCCAATGGTTGCTCGCCAAAAGTGAGAATTTAACAGGGCCCGTACAGATGAGCTCTGGCTGCTGACCTTAATTACTTTATAGGCTTAACCACAGTTTTTTCTTAACAGATCCAGAACGGGATTATCAAACCAGAGAAGGCAGGAATATGGTGAATGTTGATTCATCTCAAAAGGGGATAAATGAAGTAATTTAACTTACAGGATTTTTTTTACAACCAAACCTGTCCTCACTAACATCTCTCTATCTCCAGAGACTGGACATGGTAACTGATTTTAACTTTCTTTACTATGCCTCTAGCAATAGGGACTAGGAAAACTGAACTCAGAACTAGGAAAGCTGAAAATGGTAACATGCCACAATCTTAGGTTTACAACTGAATTGGCCATAATCTAGTTTGCCATCTTTTATAGCAGATCAATTGATCAACTGTATGTGTGAGTGCATGTGTGGTGGCCACCCATTGTTTGCAGTTGATTTGTGATGTCTGTGTGGAACATTTAAGTATTAGATAGAACTAAGTTGTAATCAGAAACAAATTGTCAAGCCAAGGATAGGCAATGTGTTCTAAACTGAGTGTTGAGCATGAGAAGAAATTTACATGCTCAATCTAGATCTTATGGCAAATGTTTAAGAGGTCTAATTGTAAAACCTTTTATGTATTCCTGATCCTTGAAATTCTCTCAGCTCCAGAACCTGTGCTGTTTAGAAGGGTGGGAGCAAAAGCCAGAATCAGGAAAAGATAAGAACTTGGAGAGAGTGCAGAGCTTTACCTTATAAGACTTAGTCAAATTCTAATGAGAAATTAGGCTGTTTTGAAAATAACTAAATACAAGGACTATTGCAATTAAGCCAAAAAGGTCTTGTTTCACAAAATAATTGGTAGTTCAAATGTTTTCTTATTCTGGTATGTGTAAAGATGCATATTGTTTTATTTCTGCAATGGATTATTAGAATATCTGGTCTAGAAAATCCTTTGTGTTAAAATAATTGTGGTACATAAAAACAGTCTCAAGAAGTAATGGTTTAGTTAAAAACGTGGGTTTCTAAAGTTATTAAATTAGTTGCAAAACGTTTATCCTACCAGTGTTTTTTATTTGATCTCTTGAGACTTTTGGTAACTTAAATTTCTAGAGCTACTTAGCAAAGAGTTAACAATGGTGTAATTTCAGACCTCAGCCTGATAGTTGGAAGCCACAGCATTGTTCCTTGGGAAAAAGTTTTAAAAGATATCAGGCTTTCCCTGTGGAATCCCAGACCAGCCTCATGCCTCCTGCTGAAAAAAAAATGCTAGATGAGATAATAATTAGCAACTTGTTTCCAAATTTTGGGGATCAGCCTGTTTTAAGGTCAGTAAAATAGTAAAGTTAAACCTGTAGGGTCTGACAATAAGGAATTTAGGTAATGTATTTTTTTTTTACTTTGGGGTCACACCTGGCGATGCTCAGGGTTTACTCCTGGCTCTTTGCTCAGGAATTACTCCTGGTGGTACTCGAGGGACAATATGGGATGCCGGGGATCAAACCCAGGGTTTTAGTATTATGCCATTTCAGTTTATAAAAATAGCCTTCCCTTAAAAAGATAATAAAGGAAAAATAGAAAAAAAATTCAAGAGTGTGTCATCCATGATTCTACAATCCAAAAACAATTTTAGAGAATTCTCTTGACAAAAAAAAAATCCTTTTTGTTGTAGCATAAATGAATGATGAAGTTGATTAAGTTAAACATTTAGAACACAGAGAAAACTTCTTTTTGGGAACTCGTTGAAGAACGTTTAGATCTCAATATAGTTTGTTAAGATCCTACATAGCCCATTTGCTCTTAGATCAAAGTGAGTGTATATGGAAAAGAGGGCTGTTGATGGGTTTCCACATTCCTGACTTGGAAGGAATGTCCAATCACCGTAAGATCAGGCCAAACATACAAGGTCTTTAACTATGTCTTCTTCTATGATGTCCTTGTCTTTTAAGAAGCAGCTCAAAGGCTTCCTGAGAAATTGATCTCATGATTTTTGAGTTAAGTAGGTTATCTAGTCACTGCAGGTGCAAGGATGTCTGCTCTAGTAGAATCTTCTGTTTCTACAATCAGTTCTGTTGCTTCATTCCAATGGGTTAACCTCAAGAGGTTGGAGAAACAGGGTGAGAACTGGGTGAAAACCAAGGGGCATCATGAGACTAACTACCTTTGGTAAATCATCAGTGTTCTGAAGCTATGGATGGTAGAGAATTGCTGCCGAGTGAGTCACTGTAACATTCAAAAACAATTTGATAGGGGCAAGAAGAAACTCTTCAGTGTGCTGACTGACTTTTATTTTTTTCTTTAACATTAGATTATGAAATGATTTTCTAATCTGAATTTAGTTCCAAAAAGGAAGCCAGTGATAGGTCTGGAAACATCCTCAGGGAGGCTTCCATGAAACTCTATTGCCACATACAAATTTGTTTGTGAGGGAAACTCCGTTCATGTTTTTCCCAGTTTTCAGTGATGTTCTCCCAAGCTATTTTCAGTAGAATTTTTCTCTCATCTTTCTCCTTTTCTCTTTCAGAACTATGTGTAATGTTTATCATTACCCATTTCTCTAGAATATTTGAGAAGCTGGGGGAAATTCTCTAGCATATTTGAGAAGCTGGGGAAAATTCAGAAAGTGTCTCACTTTCTGAAGACTCTGAGTACTATATTAGGGTTTTGTCTAGAAGTTAGAAGCACAATATTCTCTGCTTTAGTCTAGGCTCCCTAGAGACAAAGGACTAGTATTAGGCAGATATAAAGATAGGTAATTGTTGTAGGCAGGCAGACATGGGGGCGCCACATGGCAATAAAAATTACTGAAGAAGAAATAAAGCTGGTCCTTCAGAGATCCAGAGTCACACCTGTTGTCACAAGGAACCAAATTTGATAAGGCCACTATCAACAACAGATCCTGAGGGAAGGGAAGGCCAGGGGGAATGTATGAAGCCCTAGGCCACAGGCTCTTCTAATAGCTGTAGCTGATTAAATCTCCTGAGGGAAATGAATTAGCCTTCCCACCCAAAACCCAGCTCAAAGAAGACTTAAGCATTCCAGTCAAAGAAGACCACTCCCAAAGTCTACTCCCCTTGGCAACGGCCCTAGTAACCGAGGTTGAAGCGCCATATGGAAGTAACTTGGGGAGAAATCTATAAAAGCCGTTCTGACCAAAGGACAGCGCACACATGCTGCCTGGGAACACATGTTGCCTGTGTGCCCATGCTGCCTGGACACACATGTTGCCTGCGTGCACATGCTGCATGAACACACATGCTGCCTGAGCCCATGTGGCCAAGCACATGTGGTGCCCAAGCACTTGTGTTGCCCGCATCTCCTTTCTTGAGATGTGTACTCTCTCTCTCTCTCTCTCTCTCTCTCTCTCTCTCTCTCTCTCTCTCTCTCTCTCTCTCTCTTTCTCTCCTCCCCCCCCTCTCCTAAAACCTCCTTAATAAAGTCTGTAAAACTTCACTGCTCGTCAACTCCTGAAAATTATTCTTCTGCGAGGAAGACAAGAACCCTAAGGCAGCCCTGGGTAAGGCCTAGGACTGACTTTCCTTTCCTGCAAAGAGCTCCAGCCTGAGTCCATGGCTCCCTGAGAAACCTCGGGTGGTGGGGATCAACTCCCGTGCCTAGAGATCAAGCGGACATCAGATGTGGCTTGACAACCACCTTGTGGGGCTGGTGGGGCTCAGGCCCACGCCATGCAGGGGCTCATCACAGACTTTATCAGTCCTTAGCCTGCTCCGCGGGTCCCGGGTGGCAGAGGCAGCTAGGGAGAAAGCGACCATCTCTCTCCCCTTCTGGCCTCACATAAGTCACCCGTGGGGTCCACCTGCATCAGAAATGATGGGAAGGTGATAGGTTATTAATGAGTAATGGAAAACACTTGAAAAAGATAGATTGATACACAAGGACAGGATGTACGGGTTGGCCACCTGACGGGGTGACTGACTGGGAGCCTCGGAACGCCACACTTACCAAGGAAAACTCTGAGAGACCAGAGAGACCGGGTCCTATGCAAAAGCAAGGGTTTTATTAATAAGCAAGTATACTCGGGCTCATAGTGTGACCCCAAGGGGTCAGTGACTAAGAGCCCCGAGCCTTCCAGGGAGGATCTTTTAAGAGATAATTCCGCCACTACAGAAAAGCCCGGGCATAACCATCCAATAGATTTAAAATATTACATCAAGGTCTGCGGCGCGAGGCAGCCAATCACTTTGTACCAAGTAACCATCTCCCACCAATCAGATCATTCTTAATACTTCTTTCTATATTTGGTGCTGCTAGATACACAAGTGGGATCATGGGTCAGCAACGGCTATGCGTGCTGCAGGAATGCAATCCAGGCAATTCAGGCCAGATATGTTCTGGGCGCGGGGTCTCATAACCTCTAACAGGAATTAGTTCTGGGCCTTTTGTAGATAACAAAAAGGTTATTTCAAGATGAAAAGGACACTCAGGCCCTAAAATGGTAACTTTCCATGAGTAGGCCTGCCCTGGTTGGGAAAGGGGGCTTCTGCCTTCTTTCAATTCTTCCTTATTGCTTCTTGCCTGACCTTTGGCAGACTGGGGAAAGACTAAACACCAGGAAGATAATCTTTGCTTGACTGATCAAATGTTGATCTCATCCAGAAGCACACAATTACACCACAATTAATATTTCATCAAGTATGAATAACGGGATGTCAAGTGATCAAGTGATCTGAGCACCCATGGATCACCTAGTTGACATGTAAAATTAGCATCCTGTCGGGCGCTCTGCCAGGGGTCCCCGACAGTGCCGGGAAGCGAGTTCCCTTCTACCTCCGAAGCCGGCGAGGAATGGATGAAAACTCAGGAATCCGATGCAGTTTTAAAAGGCTTTACTTATCACAGGTTCAGGCATACAAATCAGCAAAAGGAAAAGCCTGGTGCTTAGGATTCCAGGCTAGAACCCCAGCCACGTTTAGGCCAAGATGGCGGCCACCATGTGTAAAGGCTTTGAAAAAGGAGAAGAAGACTTCCAAGCAGGGTGAATGCTCACCGCGAGCAAGAGCCCACACAGAAGCGCCAAGAGTGAAAACCGGCTAGTTTATACCCCTGCAACTCAGACCTTCCTCCCACTGTTATGGAAAGCAGGGAGGGTCAAATGTCCTTAGGTAATCCCTCCCTGCACCTCACCTAGGCCCTTTAGTATGCTAATGTTTTGAGCCAAATGCAGCGGCCCTTAAAGGAGTCCTGCAACAGCATCCCTCTTCCATTCCAGTGACTGGAAGTAGACTTGCTGCCACAACCATCTGCAAGTTCAGGATCAGTGACAAGAATCTGATGCTCCAGGAGCAAAGAGGGCCTCTTGTTTCATTGTTTCTGTCATTTCCTCCAGATCAGTTCCCTGTTCAACCCATCCCACAACTTCCACCCTTGCCTTTTCCACAGCTCAGGCTCATCATGCCAGGTTTTTGTTCTATTACCTTAGGGGCTAACTAGATCCCGCACTTATTCCCTATTGCAAAAAAAAATGTCCTTAATATATTTCAACAGCTATAAAACAGCTATATTTTCCAGTGTACTTACTGTGGGGCTCTGTGTGTTTTACAGATATTAGTATGCTAAATTCTCATAATAGCCCAGTAAGAGAGGATACTTTTCTGGCTGATATTGTTACTGCAATACAAAGGATTAGCAAGCTTGCTCAAGGCCACACAGCTATTAAATGACAATAGCCACAATTTACAAGTATACAGGTCTGATTCCAGCCATTATCACCAGACCCCCACCACAGGATTCTTCAGATTGCTTCACAAAAGGCTGAATATCTGGTTTAGATGGATACATTCTTTCTGCTTCAATTTGGTAGCTTCATGTAGATTTAGTGATCTTTTCCAAGCATTGACACAAACAGAAGAATTGAAAATGCTGTGTGGCTTCTCCGTGAGCAATTAAGGGACTGCTTTCTGTAGCATGCCAGTCACCATTCACTATTCATCATCACAAACTTTCAGACACACTGAAGGTCATGATGGAAAACACAGTTATTTTAAGAGATGGCATTGTTCTCAAAAGTCACAGTAGGACCATTGCAGAATGATTTTAAACTCAGATCTATATTCAGAGATGGATTCTTCTTTCAGCTCAAGTGACGCAGGTTTGTTAGTTGGGGTATGAGTAGGAGGTAAAGACGTAAAAAGGGAGGGTGCAAGTACTTATTCTTATACATCATTTGCTCACCTTTTGATAGTTGCTTATTTCCCCTCTGCTTGGGAAACTCTTTTATCTTCCTCTTGTGGGAGGCAGGCAGAGAGAGGCAGGGAGCAGCCCTGATAATGTGGAGCAAAAATGTCTCCAAATCTAACCCAAAGGTATGGAAGACTTATTGAGATGCAGAAACTAAGACCGGGCCCTCTAAGAAGATGGGGCTCCAGCAGGAAGAAAGGCCATGATAAAAATATGAAAGAGACCGTCATCAGAAAGGCCATGATAAAAATATGAAAGAAGACCATCAGCATTTCCCAGCTCTTCTCCTTGACAACACCTTAGTAACGAGCTTGCTCTCTATAATCTTAACTTGGGGAGTTTTAGAAAACTATAACACTTAACTATTCAAAGGCCAGCAGGGCACTGTATCTATCATGGGGGTTTGCCCTTATCTGGAATTCTCAACTTGATATATCTACAGTCAAGTTCTTTTTTGAATTTGTTTCTTTCCCACTCATATTTCCTTAGTAGAAACACTTTATTTTACTTTTCATCTCTTTCCTGAAATTCTTTTCTGTGAGGATAGATGAGAAACTTGGAGGCCTGTGCAGAGCTCAGGACTGACTTGCCTTTCGTGCAGAGAGCAGACCCTCACTTCAGTCAGAGGTCACTTCTGCCTGAGACTGTAGATGGTGGAGACAAGTTCCTGCTTTATGAAGGTCAAGTAGAACCTGGATGCAACTTGATGACTGCCTAACAGTGGGAATGTGAGCTTCTGTGCCAGGCAGGTACTTGGGGTAGACTTTACCATTCATAATCCTCCCAGGCTCTTTCCCAGGTGGTCAACGTGGATTGAGCAGGAAGGCATTGACACTTCTCATGGGACTACTGTCTCATCCACCTCACTTCACCTAAGTAACCTATGAAACAGCCAAAAGTCAGTGTACCTGCAGCATTTCATAAAACACTCAGCCCTGATACTTTTTTTATCAGCACCCACTTCTCCCACCATAACAGGATTTTTTTTTTTTTTTTTTCTTTTTGGGTCACACCCGGCATTGCTCAGGGGTTTCTCCTGGCTCTGCACTCAGGAATCACTCCTGGCAGTGCTCGGGGGACCCTGTGGGATGCTGGGGATCAAACCTGGGTCAGCATGGGCTGGCCGCATGCAACGCAAATGCCCTACCCATTGGGCTATCGCACCGCCCCCACCATAACACTTTAATTGGGCATATCTACTTCATTTACTTTGTTCTAAGGTGTATTTTTTTTTCTTTTTGGTCACACCTGGCGATGCTCAGGGGATACTCCTGGCTCTGCACTCAGGAATTACTCCTGGAGGTGCTCGGGGGATCATATGGGATGCTGGGGATCGAACCCGGGCTGGCATGGGCCAGCCGCGTGCAAAGCAAACGCCCTACCTGCTGGGCTATCACTCCGGCTCCTAAGGTGTATTTTAAATAAGGGAAAACTGCAGGGAACATTAGAAAATGTAAGACACCTGCATGATAATTTTTTTTTTAGAGATGCAAAATTATGGTCACAGCTTACATTTCCCTCTAGTGTCAGGGGGAATATGGTTTGTGCAACTTCAGGTTTTACTAGTACTTAGAAGATGCCTTCATTGTGCTGTTGGCTTGTCATTCTCTCATTTACATATTTTAAGAGCCATGTAAAAGGCTCTTTTACATATTTTAAGAGCCATGTCACACAGCAGAGCCTGGCAAGCTACCCATGTTGTATTTGATATGCCAAAAACTGATATTGGCAGGCAGACAGGGGGCCCCACATAGCAAAAAATTCTTGCCCTAAGGCTGTCCAAAGTCATCTTTTGGAACCAGGAACCAAGACTTGAAGAGACTCATTAACCAACAACAAACCCTGAGGAAACTGGATCAACCTTTCTCTGCCCAGCCCTTAATCCAGCAACATCCCAGGACAGAAGATTTAGCAGGAACAGAGGTCAAGAAAAGGAGATTTTGAAAGAGACCACTCCCAAAGTCTACTCCCCTTGGCAACGGCCCTAGTAACCGAGGTTGAGCCCCATATGGGAGTAACTTGGGGAGAAATCTATAAAAGCCGTCCTGACCAAAGGACAGTGCTGCATGCTGCCTGGGTCACATGCTGCCTGAGCCCATGTGGCCGAGCACATGTGGTGCCCAAGCACGTGTGTTGCCCACATCTCCCCTCTTGAGATGTGTTCCTCTCTCTCTCTCACTCACTTTCCCTCCTCCTTCCCTTTCCTAAAACCTCCTTAATAAAACCTGTAAAACTTCACTGCTCATTGACTCCTGAAAATTCTTTTTCTGTGAGGAAGACAAGAACCCTGAGGAAACCCTGAGTAAGGCCTAAGACTGACTTTCCTTTCCTGCAAAGAGCAATTCCTCACTCCAGCCTGAGTCTGGGGCTCCCCAGAAATATCTGGTGGTGGGGATCAACTCCCGTGCCTAGAGATCAAGCAGACATCAGGTGTGGCTTGATAGCCACTTCTTGGAGCTGGTGGGGCTCAGACCCACGCCATGCAGGGCTCATCGCAGACTCTATGAGTCCTTAGCCTGCTCAGTGGATCTGGGCATCAGAGGCAGCTCTGGAGAGAGCGACCATCTCTCTCCCCTTCTGCCTCACATAAGCCACCCATGAGGCCCACCTGCAACAAAACCAGTAACAATTATAGACCTCATTCCCATGACCTAAAGGAATGGTTTGAGGCTCTTTGTGTTCCTGGAGCGAGCAGATGCTCTTGGGCTATATTAGCTCACGACAGGATTATGGAGATTATGGTGCCTGCTTGAGCAAATCAACGGACAACTGGAAGACAAGTGATACAAGTGATACAAGAAGAGCCATATGAGTGAGGAGGCTTTGTTGGGATCAATCGGTTTTTGCTACAGTTCAGGGAAATCTCTATGTTTACTAAATTGTAGAAGTACATTTGAGTTTGAGCTTTTTCCTGTTGGACTTGTATCTGTTTTGTGAAAGCATTTTATTTCATTCATCTTAATTGTTTGTTTTGGGATCACACCCAGCAGTACTCATAAGTTACTTTTTATGGGGGGTGGGGAAACATTCCCACCTAGTGATGCTTAGGGTTTATTTCTGGCTCTGCACTCCGGAATCCTCCCTGATGGTGCTCAGGGGGACCATATAGGATGCTGGGTATCAAACCTGAGTCACCTGTGTACAAGGCAAAAGCCCTACTACCTATTGCTCAAGCCTCTCGGGTTTCTTCTGGTTCTGTGCTCAGGAGATACTCTGGAGAACATATGGAAAACTGGAGATCAAACCCAGGTCAGACATGTGCAAGGCAAGAGCATTATGCACTATATAATCTCTCTGACCCCCTTACCTTAGTTGTTTTTAAAGTTCAGTTTGTGCATGTTCCTGAAATAGAGTGGAGTTTATAAAAATGCATTAATAATAAACTCATAGTGTTTTAGTTTTTCTTTGACAATATCCACAAGCTCTGCTGTAGCTCAGCGAGTTGGGATTGCTTGGTAACAATTGTTGATTTTCAGTACAATTGTCCTATCCATTGGGAGACTGTGATTCTTCTATAAGGCAGCTAGGTTCTCCTCTGTTTTGCAGAACTTTAGGTAAAATAATTAGGTTAAATAAAATCATTCTTTCTTGGCATTAGGTCCTTGGCATCTATAGATCACGCTTACCCCACATTCTTTAGAAAATTTGCAATTGTGACTTCTTTTTTAAAATGTATTATTCTTTATTCAGATGCTGTTAGGCTAAACTGGCATTTGATAGGACAAATGGAAATGTTACTGGTGCCCGCTCGAGCAAATCAATGAATAATGGGATGTCAAGTGATCTAGTGATTAGTCTTTATTATAACACTCTGAGATAAACATTTATAAATCTGTTCATGATTAGGATTCAGTCATACAATGTTCCAGCACCCATCCCTTCACCTGTGCACATTTCCCAAGATCAACATCCCCAGTTTCTCTCTTCCCCCCCCCAGTTGCCTCTATAACAGGCTGTCGCTGCCTCCTCCTCTTCCTCCTCCTCTTCCTCTGCTTCCTCCTCCTCCTTCTTCTTGTTCTTCTCTTCCTCTTCCTCCTCCTCTTTCTCCTCCACTTCCTCCTCCTCTTCCTCTTCCTCCACTCCTCTTCCCTTCTTGTTCTTGTGTTTGACGTTGTTCTTCCTCTTCTCTACCTCCTCCTCCTCCTCCTCCACTTCCTCCTCCTCCTCCACTTCCTCCTCTCCTCCTCCTCCTCCTCCTCCCTCCCCTCCTCCCTACTCTCCTCTTTATAGCTCTCCCCATAAAGTCCTCCAGCACTTTCTCACTTTGATCTCTATTGTAACAGTGTTAGATAATATTGTCCTTAGCTGATTAGCTGCATAACTGCACTTGATACTTCTGTCTGCTTGCTTGTTTTTACATAGTTATTTGTTGACTGGAATCACGGACTGATTCTTTTAAGAATACTCATAATAATTACCCAAGCTTACATCTCCCCTTCCTACCCCCATCACGTTGCTTCTACTTTTACTCATTTATAGTCTATTTATGTATATTTTCCTTTTATATTTTTGTTAATGGCTTTTATTGTGATTCTTTAAGAATATTCCTACTTGGTCTGTTATAGCATTTCTATTGTGAGAGGTTTGGCCTCAGGTCCCTAGAGATTTAATCCTAGACAATTGCCTTGCTTAATTCTCTAGAAAATTTCCTGAAGCCAGTCATTTGACGTGGCATGTGGACTCTGGGACATTTTTAATTAAAAAATATATTGCTTGCAACCATTCTTTAGCCTCTTACTGTAAAATTCCCTACAATTCTAGCAGCTAGGTCACTGTGATAAAATAAATTCTCCTTTGTCCGCATGATGGCAGTAGAGGTTAATGTTAAACTCCACCAGCCACATATCTACAACATGCCACAGTGGGGTTTTGTTCAGAATTGGCACTCAACTCTCATTTTCTCCATATGCCCGCAGTCTCCTGCAAACCAAGTTCTAAACATATTTCACTCTCCCCCTTTTCTGAATCAAACAAAAGCAACCCCTTCAGTTCAAAAAGACCATTAGTGAATGAAGATACTCACAATACATCAGCTTCTTTATAAAAGACCCCCAGACACAAGAAGCCAGAGGCCAGCTGCCCACAAAACCGCATGCAGCGAAGTCTTGGTACCAGACTACAGAATAGCTGTTTATAAATAGTAGCGGTGGTCACTTACACATTGTCAGCAACCTGACCTAATCCCTGTTAATCAATAAAGTCATTTAAGTGTAATAGCCTCATTGGCAGTAGATTGGCTCAGGTCCAGGCTGAAAGGCAAGTCTTGGTAAATAGTCAGATGGCAATGAGCTCATCAGGGTAGCACAGCCTTCTGCAAACCCAGTGTTGAGAGGAAAGATTACAAAACCCTGTTTGAGAGAGCATCCCTTGACTCGAGAAAAATGAAAAGTGACATGAATAAAATAGTTTGCCAGTGACAAAATTAAGTGCCGTTTGCACACCATCAATCAGAAGCTTGAAAAGACAAGTGTTTAAATAATTAGAATATGTTTTCCCTTCATAAGGGGGTGATTTTTTGTTAAAAGGTTACCCTTCTTCTCCCTTTAAATAGTGAGACTGTCTTAGAAGTATAGCTCAGGAATCCTTCTAGAGACAATAACTAGCCTATATTTTAAGTTTCTTCTTGTAGTGATACAGTTTTACAAATGAAAATTAACCCTTAAAAAGGGCATGATAACTAAACATCGGTCCTTTCCAAAATATTTTTATTTGCTGTTTCTATTGTAGAGCCTTTTTTCTTGCTAGTCCTATATACTTTAATCCTTTTACAGAAATATTGTAATTTTCTTCCCCAAATAGTACGCAGGAGGTTGGGGTTCCCAACTTTGATTTTCAGCTACCTGGGTTGTTGGTTCAGTTCAAGAGTCTGAGGATACAGTTGCTCCTTTCCTTTGATGCTGGGGTTATCCAGTTCACCTGTTGTGCTAAGGCCCCTCCAGCTGCACCTAGTGATGCTTGGGCATAACAGGGTATATCATCATCAACCTGCCAAGCATGCACCATAACCACTGTACTATCTCCTAGCCCACAAATTGTTTAGAAGTCAATCATATCTCACTTTTCTTCATCTTTCAGAGTGCTGAGTACAAGTTTATTCATATTCTCCTCTCTAGATATGCACAGATTATTTGTTCAATGACAATGAATGGCACAAAAGCACATTATTAGCAAACTTCCTAAATAAGACGAGAAGATCAGCCATTTCCAACTCTAAACGGTTATTGTACATAAAGCCCATTATTCTCAGGCTCTAGTATTCAACAACCAGCAAGCCCTGTTCGACAAGTATTTCCTGGCACAGTCCCTAGACTATTGATCACTAATTGGGAGCCTCCCACTCAATAAATAAAATGTTATCAAGGCAAAGTAATTATCACCACCCTGTAAAAATCTCTGCCACCCTGGCATCTTTCATAAAATTAATTTTATTTTTTCTTGGAAAGAATCTCCTAAAATTACCATAGAAATACCAAGAAATTGATAGAAAACAGGGCAGTGTTTAATTTTAGCCTTTTTCAAGAAATAAGAGAATACAATTATGGTATTGTGTGATAGATGCAATTTTGCTAATATTACTTTCCAATTTTCAAATGTTTATGTTTGGAGAATTGATAAAAATGATGTATTTTTTAATGCAGCTGGAGAGGTTTAACCAAGAAAGCTTTTTCTGGTCCCTATTGGGGGGAATCAGCTTTAGTCTGTTAGCACACACATCTAAAAAGTTCAATGAACTTCAGTTAGTTGCTATGCCAACCAGCAGAAGACCTGTCCAGATATGAATTGATCACACAAATAAAATCTCCCCAAAGATAATGCTTGTTTGGCTTAAGGGCATAGTATTTGTAAGTACCCTTGAAAAATCATAGGTCTGTCGGTTTGGAGAATTTATTGGGAAAACTACCCAAATTTCCTCAGTGTATTATAAAATACATTTTTTGGGTAAGAAATTGAGCAGTTGTTTCCAGAGGGAAGTTTTTTCTTATTTTTATTTCTCAAATATAAAAGTAGCTCACACAAAATAACAGAGAGATTCTGATTACCAAGGAAAAGAGTGACTGCAACCAGAGCAGTAAACTCTGAAAAGTGTTTTTGATCCCTCTATCACCTTGTCATATGAACTTGGGCAACTCATCCTTTTTAATGTCACACCTCCCACACCTTCCATGGATCCATCCCTTAAACATTCTGTAAAAATATCCTTAATAAATGTCTTTTGGAGAATTTCTTTGTAGGGTTGGCTTTGATATTTTATGTTTCATATCTACACAGTGAATTAATTTGAGACTAAAAAACAGAAAACTTGGATAAAATGTAGATGGCACCAACTTCTATGTTGTGGAGAAAGCAGTAAGATTATGTGATATTTTCCCTATATATTATTTTGCCCATCTAATTATTTTGCCCCTTAAGACTTAAATTTTGTAAAAAGGAATTATAAAATATTGCAATTCCCTCTTTGGGTTTTGTAAATCCTTCTTTGGGGCATCTGGAATGTCTATTCTAAAAATTAGAAGAATGGATAAAACATTTGGGAATTGTAATGATATAGTATACTAATATTCTGACTACACATTTGAATACATATGCCAAGTAAAACAAACACATGAAATAGCATCTTCAAGCATTAACTCCATCTGTTCGGTAAAATATGACCCTGTTCCACTCATATAATTACTTTAATTTCACAATTTTACATTTGTTTGTTCAGAAATAACTGAAAACTTTTTCTCCCATTAGTAACCATATTTATTTCTTGAATCTGCATAAATTTAGATCCTCAAACATGGATCCTTGATGAGATCTGCACAACTCATTTTTGTAAGAAGTGTTAGTTTTATTTCTATATCATCACACCAATTCCTACTTTGTGGACCAATAGTTTTACAGTAGATAACTTTTCCTTTTTAAATCTTTGGGTTATCATAGGATTCCCCAACAGAATAATTCACTAAGGTATAGAGAATATATTATAAATAACAGTGATTTCCTGGAGTACTGTTTAAATAACCAATCTTTGACAATAGGGCTAGCAATTCTTTTCTCCAATAATTGTAGGTTCCTGGAGAAAGACTATTGATTGCCTGAAATGTGCTCAATAAAATTCACAGGAACTCTATGAAAATAAGAAAACGGCAAGCCAAGTGTGAACAAGCACTTCTCAGTGAATACTTTTAACTCTGAAACTCAGTATTATGTTTTTTTTTTTTTGTACATCAGTAATTAGATGTATCTGCTTTTCATGTTTTGGTCTATTTTTTTCTTGAGTGTGTAATCTCTTCACAAAAAAAATTATTGGGCTTTTCCTTTTTGGAAAAGCCAAAGAGGCTTTAGTCATGCCATTCTCTAAAGTCTAAGCTAAATGGGTTATAGATGGCAATTTTAATCTTCTTTCCTCACTCGGTAGTAAACCAGTATTGAACTACTCAAGGAAGGAAATTTTGATTTGAAAGACATGGTTTAACAATGTTCTGAATAACCAGCAAGATAGTACAGGGGGCTTACTTTGAATGCTCTTGCCTCAATGACTCTAGTTCAAATCCTTTGCCCCACATATTGCCCCCTGTGCTCCAGTAGGAGTCAGTCCTAAGAACAAAGCCAGGAATGGGTCCTTAAATGCCGTTGGTTATTGCCCACCACACTCTCCAAAAGTTTTTATTTATTTTTATGAACATACATATTTTCTTGATAAAGATCCCAAGAAAATATTCATAATTTTTATAATTGGAATATTTATAATTATTCAGGATGTCATACCCATGAAGAAAAAAATGAACTTCTTTGGATTTGTGGAAGTTGTCAGTGGCAAGCCTGGTTATGATTGGGTGACCCTGGCCATACTGGCACAAATTTTTTTTGGAAACACTAAGGAGTAAGCCTGCAAAGAAGATACTCCCTATGCATTATTGATATATCATCCTCATATCTCAGTGTGATATACAGTGAAACAAAGCATGTAATCCAGGGTTATAACTCTTTGAATTCTCTCCCATTCGAACCCAATGAAAACAGTAATGGGTGTGTTTTTTTTAAGAGTACATTTTGTAGGAAACAGTATTTAAAGCTTTGATGGTTTGAATGTAGAGAGAAGTCTAGTTATTTAAAGAGCCTTCTGGGCAGTGGTGTTCCTGGTGGTCATTAGTGGGGAATTTTAGGGAGGGCAGTCAAAGTGCTTTGGTTTTTCCAGTTGCTCTGAGAGGCTTAGGAGTTCTGCTGGGATAACTCCAGGATCCATGAGGGAATATGTGGAGAATGAAGTACAAATGAGCTATTCTTCCTCCACTTTAATAGGAACAGATTTACTTTGATCTCTCATGAATTGGTTGTCTGTGAAGAATCATATATGAAGACACCAGTCCCTAAAATAGAAGAATTACCTGCAGTGAAAACCTGCTACACATTGGGGAAAGAGAATTTTGAGGTCAAAGAGAATTTTGAGGGCTTGTCTTTAAGCCAATGGTTTGCATGGTAAACCACCATGCCTTATTTTCTGTATTAAAAGATCACATAGTTCTTCAGTCTACAACATAAGTCTCTCTTGAGAACTTCTTATAAGAACAAATTCTTGTATCCTATTGAAAGCTACCCAGTGCAAAATTTCTGAGAGTCGTGTTCATAAATCTGCACTTCAAATAATCTTCTGTTGATTCTGATGCATGCTCAAGTTTAAGAATAACTTTCATAAAGCCTAATATGGTTTATTGAGTAAGAGAAAAGGAGCCGGTTAAATAGAAGGGAATGTATCAGTAGTTTCTCATTTTTTTTGTGTCACACCCATCAATGCTCAGGAATTATTCCTGGCGATGCTCAAGGGACCATATGGGATGCCGGGGTTAAACTCCGGTTGGCCTCCGGCAAGGCAAATGCCGTACCTGCTGTACTATTGCTCCCACCCCATGTACCAGTTTCTAAAGGAAGGCTTCTTCAAGTATTTGTAAATTAGTTCTATTCAGTGCAAATCTTTATAGGGGTGATTATATTTTTTGTTTTAGGTATTGGAAAATATCTTCTGATCTTCTATTTCTCAAGTCCCATACACAGCAGCTAAAATAAAGTACTATCCCTACAACTTAAAAGTAATAAAGATCCTCTGGCTAACCCAACCTCAGTTCCCAAAAATGTCTTTGAAAAAATTTTTGAATTCTAGAGGTAGAATGGAAAGAAGAGATAAATCCCAAACAGATTATTATTTCTTCTAGATACATCCAGTCTGATATTTTCTGATTTTTTAAAAGGTATTGTTTATAAATTCCACCCTGTCTAGATCACTAGATGATTCAGACCTTGGAACGGTACAAAAGGAAACTGGAGTCAGACTGAATGAGTGTATCTATTGACTTCTTAGAACCAGAAAAATCTGAAGTCAGAGCCTCCTTCATGAAATTATGGTATTTGTGTGTGAGCTTAATCAGGAAGATAGTCGACTTCCACTGGAGTAGCATTTGGAATTTTTTTCAATTGTAAACGTGTTTTAGTTCAATGATGTTCCACCACTAGATGGCTCTAGAGTGTCTATCCTACCTATGGAAGAACACTAATTAGAAAATTGAAGTGTATTTTGTGTACCATACTTAGCCATCTTCTTCCAGTATTGACTCCTACTCAGCCAGAAGTCATGTCTCATTTTATCTCTGTCTTCCAAGAGCAGTCCAGAGATAAGGTGGGGAGAGTACATGGGGTGTCTCAGGCTAAGAAAGCATTTGTTTGCTCCACATTCCAAGTTTTAATGCCCCAGAAGTATAATGGAATAATCACAAAGCAGAGATCCACAATGCTCTAATCTTAATCTGAGAGATTTAAAGAAAACATTTAAAGCATTATTCTTACCTTGAGGTTTTCTCTTATAACCCTAGAGGTTTTGTCAAATTGTCATTGCTTACTGTGTTTAAAAAATTAATATATTCTTAGTTTTTCTAATCTGTGATATGAACTCTCTTCTAGGCTCAGCTTTTTAATTTTCTTTTTTTCTAAATATATCTTATTTGATATAAATTCTAAAAGGAAAGTCATTTTACCAAACCTACCAGAATGAAAATAAAATCTTTCTGGACTAGCTACTTTAACCAAAAAGAAAAGACACTACGAACTTAAATTACCCCAAATAAATGACTTAGCGAGAATGTTAACCAAGAAGAGTGAGTCTAAGTTCATTAGGAAAAGGCTTCTCAAATTAACAACTCAGTGTATCAGAATAGGATATCCACAGGCCTTTGATGTTTAATCTGTGCAACTTGATAAGCAGAATCAGACCTTACTGATATGTTCCCCGGTGTTACTATGGCGACAAAATGACTGATGGAAACGATGTCTATGCTTCTATGCTCTTACCCCAATTGTTGTTATCTATTTAGTTTGGTTTGTGCTCTCGGGACCATCAGTGGTGTCAGTTATCAAACCTGGGTTGGCTGCACTCATGGCAAGCATCTCACCGGGCTGTACTATCACTTAGGTCCTGACAGCAACTTTTTGGTTTTCCCTTAATGATATTTGAAGAAATGTCAATATTGTTCCATCACCTTGATTCTTTCACTTTGCCATTCTCTCAACTAAGAGTAGAATTTTCACAGCATAATTCTGATTTTTTTCCCTTTTTATTGAAGCCATCATGTCCATACAAAAATATAAAATGATCTTAAAGGTTTCAAAAGTCTTTGGACAGGCTCACGCTCACCTCTCCGATCTCTTCTCAGGTTCATGCGCTCCTCATTCTCTAGGCACAGCCACACAGATTTTTCCAACATGAGGACAATTTAATTTCAGGGTTGGTGAATGCAGGTTTCCTTTCTGCCTGAAATTCTCCATTCGCTTCTTTTCCAAGTTAACTCTTTTCCCCTGCATTTTCACCTGAAATGTAAATTCCTTACAGAAGTGATTTATAAAGCTATTCAAAGGAAAACGGTCCCTTTCTAGTGCATTATTTGTTTCCTGCATAACACTCATCTCATCGAAGCGTCTATGTATTCTTTTGAGGGATGTCACCTATTTCCCATCCAGATAACTAATGTTATAAAAGTGTAATTTTTTTCTCACAATTGTTTGCATAATGGTCAGAACATTCTTTGATGAGGAGAGGAGAAATGAATTCATGAAGACCTGAAAACTAGTCATGACTCCTGGAGCCTATTCCAAGGGAAATTTTTTTTGACCTGTTACTTCAATTTTCTCTCTCTGATGCATATTGTGGGGTTGTGTGTATGAATGTAAGGCAGGTTACAGAGTGTCTATTTCACAATGAATTGCTCTGGAAATCCTGTTTTGGAAGTAAAGGTAAAAATTGCATTCAATTCACTGAATACTGCTGTTGTCAGCAATCTCAAGGACATAGCCTCACAAACTTATGGGGATGAACATCCCTACTTGAAGATTGTTGAGTGTTTAAATATGCAACCAGAAGAATTGGGGGGGGCTTCTAGGTTATTTCAAGATTTTAGGGAGACCTTTAAATCTGTGTGTGTGAGACAAAGTAGTTTTTAATGACTGAAACTTGCTTAGAAAGGTGTGAAAGAGGGAAAATGTGTTCAAGAGAGAACACAGCTTCTCCAGAGTGAAAATATGCAAACAAAGAAACAGAGACAACCAAAGAAGACACATATTAGGGAGAATTCAGGCTTGAAGAAACTGAAAACCTTAAATTTTATCTAGATGAATTAAAACACACATTTCATTTGTTTCCTGGATGCCCACAGTATTTTCTGAATAACTATAATAATAACATATGACCACTGGAATGGCTTAAAACACAAGAGAAAAATTGGCTGGCTAGTGCTGAGAAGTTCTAAGTATTTCAAAATTATTTATGCTACCTTCTAGTGTGAACAATTTCAAATGGTATGTTCAATAATTTAAGTTAACATATTTTAAATAAAAATGTGTGAGCAGGGTAGAGTCATTAGTGTCATCAAGGTATTACTTATTCTGTGTTGAGTTGCTTATAATTTCTCAGGCAAGAAAGTATTGAGAATTTACTATTTATTTTTTTTTTGCTTTGTTTTGCTTTATGGGGCACATCCAGCAATTCTCAAGAGTGACTGCTTGGGAGACCATATGCATGCCAGGGATCAAACCCAGATCTGCCACATGCATGGCAAATGTCCTACCTGCTGTGCTATCACTTGGCTGAGAAGTTACTATTTTCTATGCTATTTTTCTGTTATTCTATTTTGCTTCACTAAAACACCTTTTAAGAGACCTGTTTAGTTTTGGTTTGTTTTGATTTGGTTTTTGGGTCACATGCAGCTGTGCTCAGAACTTCTGGTTCTGTGCTCAAAAAAGTTATTTCTGCCAAGGTTTGACTTTCAATTCCTTAAAGAATCATTACTGTGGGCCAAGAGAAAGTAGAACAGATAAGGCATTTAAGGATTTGATTACTGGCATCCATATGGTCTTCTAGACTGTAAGGAATAATCCCTAAACACAGCCTGGTGTGGGACCTAAATAAATAAATAAATGAATGAATGAATGAATTTTTATTTGGGGAGAAAAGGAGGATGATTATAGAGAGAGAGAGAGAGAGAGAGATAGATAGATAGATAGATAGATAGATAGATAGATAGATAGATAGATAGATAGATAGATAGATAGATAGATAACTCAAATCTAGACAAAATGAAAATTATGACTGGCAGGACATGGGGTACTGCCACAGAAAGATAGAACAGCAGATAAAATTCCTGTCTTACTTGAGGTCCACCTGGGTACAAACCATGGAACTATACTGTCACTGAGTACTTTCTGGATTGATCCCTGAGCACAGAACCAGAGGTACACTTAGAGTCATGTGTGGGACAGACTTTCCCCATCCGCAACACACAAAGTTATTACTGAGGCTAGTTATTTCACATGCAGTATATGTGGTCCATCTAAGTTCAAGCCCTGAACCATATGGTCATCTTTGGAAGACCCATATCACTTTGGAAGACCCAAGCACTGCTGGAATGGGTTTAGTAATTCCAAACAGCATAGAGTCCAAGTAGCACCCTCTACTGGCCTTACCATTGGCCAGCTGAGAACTTCTAGAAGAGATACCTTGGCTTTCTTAACATCATTGGTTGGTCCTGGTCAGTACTACACCAGGAACAAAATAATCATTGTTAGCAATGTATACCTGTTGATTGTTGCTCCCCCATTATCCTGGATATTAAGATTTATTCTATAAAATTTAATTTTCATTATCCAAAAATACCAATGTTATGTGGTGGCATTTGACATAAAAATAGCAAACATTTATTGAGCAACCACTATATGTGTATATGTATATATGTATAAATAAAATCACATATGTATATTATGTCAATAGATGTTTTCTATGGGTATCACATCTGGCAGTGCTCAAGAGTTTGTGTGGTCCAGGGACCCTAATGCCAAAGCCTACATGAAAGGCATGTGTTTGAACACCACTATCCTCGTAGACCTTGTATACACGCATTATTTAAACTTCTCATTTTATAAGTTAGAAATTAAGTATTAGAAAAGTTGAAGTAAATCACTCATTTACTTTCACAAATACTGAAAAGATTTAAACCTAAGTTTACCCCCACAAGCTGTTAAGTATTACATCTAATGTTTAAGGGAGTAATTAATGCCTTTATCTTTTCTGACAATTTTTAGATTATTGTTGCCAAATATCTATTTTCAAGATGTTATCTTGATGACAGATGAGCATCTCCAAGGTTCCTATATAGAAAGCCAAATAGAACGTGCTTTCAAGTAGCAATACTACAACTAATATCCAGATGTTTTCAAGTAGCTGCACAATAAATCGGATTTTTACTTTTCTTGGAATAGTTTCTCATTTTTAAAGATAAAACATTTTTATGTATCTTTAAAACAATTGATTTAGAAATATTGACCTTTGACCTCTAGAAATAGGCCCAAACTCTAGAAACATGTTTTCACTTCCCCTCTTGTTATTGAAGGAGAATGTAGGAAGTCACCCTACATGTCCTACCACTTGCCCTCACATCTCATTCTAGATACAAAAATGTGCATATGAACATTAAGCATTTGTAGCAATCTTAGAAAATTCTTCTAAAGTGGACCTATAGGTGATACTTTTTTATGTAGAAAGCTGTCAGTTGAAAACCAAATTGAATGTGTTTTGTGAGCTTTAAACATGGGATCATGCAGCCATCTGGCCCCCAGGCCATCTCGGCATCTAAGATATTAAAAAACATTTTTAATTTAAATAATAGATAAATCTGTTTCAAGTGCCTCAGCATCCCTTCTCAACATTGCCTGCAGATCTGTTGATCCTAAATAATATTTTCAAGCTGTGGTGAGGTTATTGGTGTTCTGAAACAATCTGGAAATCCCGAGTTTTTATGCCAGGAAATGGGTCAAGCTGTAATCTCTTCATGTTACTGTTTTGATTTCAGAAATAGTTCCATTCTTCATACTCTTTACCCTTCTCATGGGTTTGATCACAGCTGCCATTCTGACTTTCAGTGAATTTTTTTTTTTTATAAAGCATTGACTTAACCTCTCCAGCACCGGTCTTTTCTCAAACCTCCAACTAAACGAATTTTAGCTACTTAGAATAATTTTACTTTTTAGTCATGCCATAACCTGCCTTCCTTCAGTTATTATTACAAAATAACACCATACTTGACCAGTCAAAAAAAAACTAGATGGCATGCACTTTGTAGACAAACTTTTATGTTTGAATCTTAGCTCTGCTGCCTGGGGCTATGTGATCGTGGGTAAGGCACCTCTATTTCACAATGCTGTCATTGGCAGTGAAATCCAAATAGAATTGTTAGGATGATCTACTCCATAAGCAGCAACCAGTGCCCTCTGTGCTACAGCACAGTTGTTTACTTGGGATGTAAATTTATCTTCATCTTCAGTGTATATGTACATCAAATAAAGAAATATATGAAGCAACTGTTTGATTTCATTCTCCTGACTTTAACTTTCCTTAAGGAAGAAATTGATATGTCTTCTGTTGCTGATTCATTGTTTCATTTGAGTTGTTTTAGTCCATTATTTTAAAGATGCAGAACTTTTTCTTTCTTGGTTCATTTTCTATAACAGTGCTAATTAAGAGCATTTAATCCAGAATAACTATTTGGATCTCAGTGAACATTTGTGCACTTTCTCTTGGGATTAAGGGTCAAGATTTAAAGTATGATCAGATACTTCAGACATTTAAGAAAAGAGGATCTTCTCTCTGGTCTGAGGAACAAATTACATCACATCTTTATTCCCCTAATTTGTATTTTAATTAAATGGTACAATATTTTTTCTGGACAATACCAAGTGTTTGAATTGTCAGGTAAACATATACTACATATTTTTACATCTATCCATGCATTTGAATAAATTTTTGTTGAGTTCTTTGCTAACTAATCAAATGCTAAACAGTAATTCAAACTGGGTCTTTAATTTCAAGGAAACTCAAGTATATTCAAACTGGGTCTTTAATTTCAAGGAAACCCTATTAGATAGAGAAAATATACCACTTCCTCCTATAGACTTCATAGAAAATTGAATATGCCAGAAAGTATTTCAGTGAATGGCTCTCTTCAATGTGATAAGACAATTCTTAATGCCACAGGTGAAAATTACCAATAACTTTAGAAAGTAGATGGACATAAAAATTATCCCACATTGATGGAATTTTAATTTGGCTTTGAAAATGTTAGCACTGGATCAGAAGTATTAATAAACTTATAGACAACTTGTCTTGAAGTTATGTTTTTTTTTTCTTTCTTTTGGGATAACCCAGTGGTCAGACACCAAAGAAGAGAAGTGTGCAACTTATCAAAACACTAAAATAAATAATTAAAATTAAGGTGTAAATCCTAGTTGTCTAAAACCAGCTCATGACACTTTACATGTCTGGTATAGAGGCTTGACTCACTCCAAAGTACATTTGAACCAGGCTCATCTCTAAGGGCTGGAGAGGTTCTATCTGAAGTTATGTATAAAGAGAGCAAGCACAGGTGACTTTATTTATATGCTATGAAATTGCTCAACAATCTATACAATTAAAATCATATGTGCTAAGAAACATGTACACCCACACTCTTAATATGTTCTCTCAGCCATGTCATGAGTCTATGACCATGATTTACTGTAATCAAGTAGACTTGGGTGGATACATTACCTAAATTCCAGAGAATATATCTTTGAAAAAGGAAGGCTATTAGAGAATCCAATCCTCTTTCTTGTATCTTTGGTCACATTTTCTCCTTGAACTACCTCTTTTCTGTTTAATAATAAATGTTAAAGTGCTATTAGCCTCTGAACATGCACTAGTTTTTGTGGTCCATCTCGATTTAAAACATATATTCACCTGGGTTCACTATGGTAACCAAGGGTACCATAGATAGTTAAGCTTTGGTTCTCTGGAGCAGCACTTGGTGTTGTCACTGCCTTTGTTGTGAGAGCTTTTAAAGGAATCATCAGTGAGAAATTGATCTCTTGATCACTTGACCACTTTAATCCCGTTATTCATCAATTTGCTCTAGCGGGTGCCAGTAACATTTCCATTGGACCTATCACGTGCCAGTGTAGTCCAATGGAATCTGGTTGATTCAGGAATATGAAGAGCCTCAAACCGTTCCTTCAGGGTCTTGACAAAGAAGTCTGACCATCTTGTAGACCATCTAACATGTTCAAACTGAATACATATTTAAAAACAGAGTGAAAAGCAGAAAACAATGATTTATAAAATTCTAGAAGGTTTGGATTATCGACTGATAACTCAGATATGACCATGTCAATAAGTACTTCCAGAAAATTACTGAATGTGTTTTATAATATAACAGTCTAAATTAAGAAATTAAGAAGAGCTATTTTCTAGAAAAAATTTATGGCTATGATTATATTGGGGGAATAGCAGCAATAGTGGTAGCTTATATTCAACCAATAAGAACAAAAGCAATTTAAAACTCAAATTAGATTTTTTTTCTTCGGGAGGGGGAAATAAGGTTTTAGACCTTATGCTGCAATGCTCAGAGGTTACTCCTGACTGCACTCAGGAATCACTCCTGTCGGATTCCAGGAGTGATACTGGGGATTAAACGCAGGTCAGCAGCAAGCAGGGCAAGTGTTTGTATTATGTCACTAGTCCCTATGAAATAAAATGATATATCTTGTGCTATTCTTTGGGCTCATTTTATTTTATAGCACATAATTAAATACAGTTTAAAGCTTTGTTTAAAGCTTTTTGACTGTCATATACTAGCATTTATTTACAAATTCAAACCATTTAAACATATACAAGTGTACATTACAATAATCAACTTGCTTATGAATATTTTGAAAGTTGTTTTTATAGTGTAGTGACATAAGCATTCTTTTTTGGTTTAGAGCTTCAGTTCTGTTAGGTAGATTGCTTTATTTCAAAATAGATGGCTTATAGGTTATAAACTATTTTCAATAAATAATTTAAATTGGCAATTTTAAATGCAATAAACTATAACTTTTGATGACAGGTTTTCAGAAAAAAAAATGGACTTGTAGTAAACTTACACTAAATGTATTATCCTAACTTTCACTCTAAACTCTCAGTATGAAGTTTCTGTATAACAACACTTGATTATGTTTTGGGAAGTCTCTTCAGGTTGTGTGCTTACTGATATATATATATATATATATATATATATATATATATATATATATATATTGTAGGTCAGAGAACTGCTTCAAAGTGAAACATACGGTGGAAAATTTACTGTTTTATTACACACTGGCTTGAAACAATAGAATTCTGGAGCTTTGAAGTTTTTAAGGTGATTTATTGACTAGCAACTTAATATAAATTATTTGATCACTTGATCACTTGACATCCTGTTATTCGTTGATTTGCTCAAGCGGGCACCAGTAACATTTCCATATGTCCCTGTCAGATGCCATTGTAGTCCAATGGCATCTGCTTGTGCCAGGAATACAAAGTGCCTCAAACCGTTCATTCAAGGCCTTGAAGAAGTCTGACCATCTTCTAGGTGGGCAGCCATGTGATCATTTTATGTCCCATGGGATCCAGTAGGTAACAGCTCTAGTCCCGCAGTCTTCTCCAAGTCACATTACATGTCTAGCCCATCTGATTTCCGACGCCTTGGCAAATGAGACAGTGTCCCTGATGCTCAATCATCAATGGAGGTCAGAACTATGATTTCTTCTCTCACTTGAGTGAGGCGTGATATTCCAAGCATAGCTCTTTCAATTCCTCTCTGGGAGACCCGAATAGCATTCTCATCCTGCTTTTGTGGGCCCAGGTCTCTGAGGCATATGTTTATGCAGGGAGATGGTGGAGTTGAAGAGATGTGCCCAGAGCTGGAATTTCTTTGTCCTTTTATCTATTTCTTTGATCCTCTTTAGGGCATTCCATGCTGCTCTCTTCCTCCTGTGCAGCTCAGGTTTTAGGTCATCCATCATGTTGAGTTCTTGACCTAGGTACACATAACTGCTGCATTCAGAGATGTTTGTTCCATTGAGAGTGAATGGAGCATCTGGAACTCGTTCATTTTTCATGACATAGCTAGAACTTTGGAGTGTACATATTTTCACATGGATTGATCTTATAATCACTACCATGATTTAGCTCCCTTAATAATACTTGTCACTTGTATCACTTGTCTTCCAGTTTATCAATATGTAACAAGAATACATTTTTAAAAATAATAAGTACTGTATTCAGCATTTTCTATTAATGTACTTAATTATTTTTTGCATTATTGGTTCACACTGGCGACACTCAGGGGTTACTTCTGGCTCTTGCTCAGGACTTACTCCTGGCGGTGCTTGGGGGACCATATGGGATGCCAGGGATCAAATCTGGGTCGGCTGGTGCAAGGCAAATGTCCTACCCGTTGTGCTATCACTCCAGCCCTGTAATGTACTTATTTTTTTTAATAAAAATCTTCCCATATGTTCATGTTTCAGATGTGGAAATTGGGTTTAAATAACATGAACTATATAACTTGCACGGGTTACACCTTAACTGAAGATGACTGCATTTGCAAACCAAAAAGTATAACATAACATTCTGGCTTCTAATTCCTGAATGTTGCACTGAACTCTTAATCATCATGTAAACTTTTCAACTCACAGTCCATTCATAACAAACACTGAGTGCTCTGATGACTGTGAATTTGCCTATGAAATTCTATTACATAAGATCCATGAAGTCCATTTTCTTCAAATTTTACTACACCACTTTTAGACATACAATTGTAAGATGCTCATGTAGAGTTATGGTTCTACAGTGTTCCAACACCCATCCCTCCACCCGAACCCAATCTCCCATCACCAATGTCCCCACCTCCCACCCCCTCCCACACCACCACTACTTGGCGGGTTCTGTATGTCTTTTCTCTCCTCTCTATCTCTCCCCCCGCCTAACTTTCCTACACAGCATAGAATGCAGTACATTAAAGGACACAACTATTTCCACCAGTTTGATGAACCGCGCAGTTGCAATCCATGACTTAGGGGTTTCATGGTAAGGGTCTGGACAGCGAAGGTGGCTGCTAGTGTGATGGCGAGTCTTATCCGGCTGCTTCCAGGACCCCCCAGAGGTGATGGGCCCACTCCCAAAACCCATCTGTCCTCCTGGGAGCCCCATGGTCAGCTGGGTCTGGGGAGAGCCGAGTTCCAGCTTCCCCAGCCGCGTGTGAGGCTCTTCATGCTATGACTGGTCGCCCCAGGGCATCTCCTGAGTGGGGCCACCAGGCTGGGCCAAAATGGAGGGGAGCAGGGCCGGCCGCCCTGCTCCGTCTGACGAATTCCCAATGATTCCCACTTCTGGGAGCTGCCTACCTGGGCTCGAACTCGTTTGCTCGGTTAATCTCGCCTTGAGGTAGCATCCCTCCGAGGTGGGCTACCTCAAGATGTTGCAGCATACGGACAGCGAAGGTGGCGGCTAGTGTGGTGGACGAGTCTCATCCGGCTGCTTCCAGGACCCCTCAGAGATTATGGGCCCACTCCCAAACCCCATCTGTCCTCCTGGGAGCCCCATGATCATCTGGGCCTGGGGAGAGCCGAGTTCCAGCTTCCCCAGCTGTGTGTCCTATGAAGTCCTTTTATAGGTGATCCACCCTTGTCTTTGTAACTGGTTCTCTTTGAGCAGTCACTCACTTGCTGGGTTGGTTAAGAATATACCCTTGGTATCTTCTAGCCCCAGAGGGCTGTAACTGAAGGACTCCTCCCAGCTGTAAAAATGTAATTCATTATTTCTAAACCATTCCACTAATGTTAACTCTGATATGAACATAATGTATGACAAAGGAGTTTGAATCATTTATACTACATCTGTGGAACCTGAGAGAAAACTTTACATACGGCAGAACAAAGAGATCCAGCGTTCCTGATTCAAAGTGATTTCTTCCTTAATTGAAACGGTGGTTATGAACAGCTGCCAGGTGAGTTGGTAAATGTGGGTGGGAAGTGACTGGAAGAATTTCTGCAGCTGAGACCAGATTCACTTGTATTTATTTATTTATTTATGTATCATGGAAGGGTAAGTAAAGTTTAAGGTAGAGAATATTTTATTGAACCAATCAAAATGTCATGAAAACATTTCAGAGTTGGACTGTGTGGGAAACAAAGATGACTCTAAATTCTGGAAGAGACTCAATATTCAGTTCCTACATAGGCAAAGAAAAATCTTTTCTAGAACTTTTCAGAAGTAGTTGAGGAAAATAAGACAGACAAATATTTTTAAAGAAAATCTGGTCTGGTTAGTTAAAAAAGGAAAAAAATCAAATAATTACACATTATTTCTTTCCTTTTTGTTGACTCAGAATAAAAATGTGTGTATATACTCATCCATAAACACAAACAAATATTTTCTAGTTAGACAAGACATGTAATAATTCTTTAATATATTTGATTTGAAGTACAAAATGTTCATAGAAGTAATCCTATCTGACTCGAAGTGCCCACAAAGAGAAATAGATATAACTACTTGTCTAAATTCTCTTTGTTAAAAGAACTTAATATAAAATAGATCAAACCAATCATAGTAATTTTTTTTCTTGATCAACATAGTGAGTGTATGTGTTCTTGTATTCTCATCTTTCTTCAATTAATTTTCTGCTTGTGAATTATCATTCTATCTCACTTTACCATAGTTTCAAGTACACGCTAAGCAATTTTAAAATAATCAGGTTGTTTAGGACTTTGTTTCTCTAATGAATACTTGTAATTTCTAACACTTAATTGTTAATCTTCCTAGATGAAACTCCTACTATATTATCATGTTCATTATTATAGCCACACCCAGGGTTTCTCTGAGATCACTCCAGCTATATTATTAGGGATTACTCTGGGCAGTTCTTGGATCATATAGCTTGCTAGGGATAGAAACTGGGTTGTCTTATGCAAGACAAGTGCCTTACTTTATGTACTGTCTAACTCCCCATGCAGACCCATTGTTTTGTTTTGTTTTAGCCCATTGTTTTTGATAGTAGAAACGCTGGAGGAACTTTTGTTGTAAATTGAATATAATTATAGTTGAATATGACCCTTACTATATGCAAAACTTTTTTCAATTATATAATTTTAAGTGATAAAACAGGTAAGTATTACTTACCTGTTGATTAATACACACATATTAATGTATTAAGTTGATTAAGACACACATATTAATCAACTTCATTGTACATGTGGATGAGTTTGTTCTCTTTATTGTGCAATAAAGAACTGAAAACAGAAAAATCTGGTAACTTAATTATAAACACATAACCTTTTATTTACTACTGGTAGTTAAGTGATTTCTTAACCTGGCTACAATGATAATTTTAACACCTTTGCCCTACTGTTTCTCCAGTGTCAGCTCATTGTGCAAAAAATATAGACTGATGTAAGAAATTAAATCATATTTCAAGCTACAGAGCCAGAAAATAGTAAGGCTGAGATTTGAATGGGACTGTCTTTTACTGTAATGCCTATCAGGAGCTACAAAAACAGCCTGTTTTTATAGAGTAGAAAACACAAAGGGAAAGGCCAGCAAGAGGCAAATTGACACCTGCCAGTGAGTCAACGCACAATTGAAGGTGTTTCTTCAGGTGAAGTGTCCTTCTGACTTTTGTAGGCTGTTTTTGTTTTTCAGGCATTTTGTTTGTTTGATTTTTTTCTTCTCATGTAACACCACAACTGTGTTACTGGTGCCGGGAAGCAATGTCTCATGACTGACTAACACTTCATAAATAGACGTTCCTCAAATCTTATTTTATTAATTGCATAAAATGGGAGAGTCAGCCTTTGTGCTATCATCACCCCAAGGGAAGACTGAAGCTACTTGAGTTTACATATCCACACACATCCAGTGGGCTTTGCTGTCTTCATAAAGAGCCCAGAAGTAAGATGGTCGTTTCCACCAAGAGACTGCTCTTAGATTTCCCAGAACTCTTTTATCTGTTCACATAACCCCCAATACTGCATGCCTAATCCCAGCTTCCCCCATGCAGGTATAATTTCACACAGAGTAAAAGGCAGACCCAGTGTTCCACATTTATCTTAACTCTGTAGTTTCCAAGGAAACAGTACTCTGAGAAGATTTCCACACAGCTCTCAGTTCTGTATCACTCCAGGTCTTATGTTAACCCCTTAGACATACCCAGGGATACCAAAACAACACTTGGCGCAAAGCTGCCTCCTTATAGGCATTCAAGAAATACACAAATAATTACTACATAAATAATAGACCACTAAATATTACTTACCTGTTGATTGTTATCTCAAAGAAATTAAACAGATTTCTAAATTAATAAGTGTATTGGAGACAATGTTTCTGGTAAATATCACAGATCTATTTTAGTTTGTCTTATTCTTGATTATTACATTTATTAAGAATGCCAAATAGAAAATTATCAATACTTAATAAGTAGGGTTAGCAAGAAACCACAGCAAACAATAGCAAAAGTTTTCTCACTGTGTGATGTTCAGCAATGTTTTGACCTTGCCTGCTTTATTCATGTAGTCATTGATAATAAAATATTCCTTCTGCTAATCAATAATATGATGTTGGTAATGTTTTACTCTTCAAATCTCCAAGATAATTGATAAAAATTATTTGTTGTTCATAGATTTAAAAGGTAATTATTGAATCATTTTGGTATATCATGTATTCTACCAAACTATGGCTATATTAATTAGCAAGTCCATTCAGAATCCTTGCCATTACATTTTCTGTCTATTGAGAAAACAGATGACTAAATTATGAAAATTATAAATGCTTTCAGAATAATCTGGATTTGTCAGGAGTGGAGAAAGTTTGTGTGTAAAGGTGCTACTTTACCAGTTATTAGAATGAGAAGTAGCAAAACCTAATGAATTTACTGGGAAAAGCATTCCAGTTCAGAGAAATATCATGAAAGTATTATAGCTGGGACAAAAATGTAACACGTTCACTGAAAGTTTTCATTGTTAATAGCTAATGTTACGTTCTCTCTGCCCATATGACTATCATTTTAAACAGTATATTATGATACTAGTTTTTGTATCTTAAGGTGCTTTTCTATTGGTTTTTATTTAAAAATAACCTGCACGGCAAGCCTGGCAAGCTGCTCGTGTAGTATTTGATATGCCAAATACCAGTAACATTTATATTAGGTCATTCCCGTGACCTAATATAATGGTTTTAGGCTCTTTGGGTTCCTGGAGCAAGCGGATGCCTTTGGGTTCTCCTAGCATGATACAGGACATATGGAGATATTACTGGTGCCCGCTCTAGCAAATAGATAATTAACGGGAAGATTGTGATTGTGATCGTGATCGCTCCACTTCTAAGACCACTCTAAGCACTTCCCAGATAATATGGTTTACATATCAATTTTTAATGTATTGAGAAATTTATTAGGATTTGGGGCCATACCTAGCAGTGCTTATAACTTCTCACTTTATGCTCAGGGGACTATATGCTGTGTTAGGGATTGAACTGATGGCCTGCATAGAAACCATTTTCACCCAGCATTGAAAGAGTACCATATAGCAAGAGCTATGCAAATGCTAAGGGTATAATGGGCCATTTCTTGGAAGGTTGTTATGCTCACGATTATACCAATAATACTCACATGAATGGTATTATTTTTAAAAGTATGGTTTAGGGGGAAGTCACAATAATAACTTTAGTCACATTATGTGCCAAAGACAAAATAATAAAAGTCATATGGTGCAGGGCCGGAGCGATAGTCCAGCGGGTAGGGCATTTGCCTTGCACGCTGCCGGTTTGTGCTGGCCCTAGTTCGATCCCGGCATCCCATATGGTCCCCCGAGCACTGCCAGGAGTAATTCCTGAGTGCAGAGCCAGGAGAAACCCCTGAACATCGCTGGGTATGACCCAAAAAGCAAAAAAAAAAAAAAAAAAGTCATATGGTGCAGTTTGAGGCTTGTGTAGAAAGTCTTGGAAAATATGACATTTTCTTGAATTGTGAAAGTTAAAACTTACATTTAGGCATCAGGGAAGTTCCAAACTCTTTCCTGAGCCTAGACAGACCCATACTTGAATCATCTTGTAAATCACATTTTAGGTACGCTTTTTTTTCAGTAATTATTTTATGTATTATTAATTTCATGAATTTCATATTTATTTTTTATAGTTTGAGGCTTGAAATTTCTAAGCTCACAAGCTTTTTCTAAGTTGGGAGATATGTATTTTATGTTTGCATCACATTTACTAATTTATAAAATACAGAAACATACATGTATACATTAATATATTTCAACCACATATTATACTTTTGAAAGTTTCTTGTTGATTTCTCTTTGAGTCAGCTTCATTTGGGAAAACACTTAATGTCAGTGCCAAGACTAGAGTGTTAGGTCTGGTGTTATACACTTTATCTTGAGAAATAACAGCCCCCTTTAAAGAATTGCTATTGATTAGGCCTCTTCCTTTGCAATGTGCATAAACTGAAGTTGCTAGCAGAGATATTGTGAAAGATTTGCTGGAATGAACTTTGGTGAAATTTTCTTGGGAGAAATTTTGTAGCAAATTTAATCAGGCGATCAAGAAACAACAGCTGCTTGTGTATGAAGCATCAGTAAAACTGCTAAGATTTATGTAATCTGTAGTGTTTAACAGATTGTTAGCATTTATAGGATAGTTAATGTGTGCCTATGTTCATATGCAGTCATATATGGTACCTTCCACAGTGCCTCTTAGCAGATGGACTTCTCAAGAGAGAAATGTTGGACAGAGTATTTGGTAATTGAGACTAATACATTTTCCCAGCAGAAGGCAATGATGATAAAAACCTACTCAGAAATGTAAACAAACTTCCTCAAACTAAGCTATAGGCAGTTTGAAAATTAGAACCTCAGTGATGGAATTATTTCTCTGACATTATTTTCTTAACAAAATCAGTATTAAACATATTTATAGGTCTAAGTATGGGAGCTGTTAGGGTACTGGATCAATGTTTTCCCAAAATGGGAGATAATGATCCAGGGAAAACTGGTATGATCTAAGAGGGCAATAGTGTCTTGGCTACAATTGAAGGCTGATTTGTTTGATTAAAGAAGGTAGATTTCCAGGGCATGAAGAGCAATTTTATTTTTCATAAGAAGAGCAATGTAAATTTGGGAACCTTTACTCTAAGTGATTATTAGTCACTTGATTTTAAAGATATGATCACATGTAACTGTTTTGAAGAATTACAAATAAATTCTTAATTTGAATAGCCTAATAAATTTGGCTTCCAAAAATGATTCATCAAAATCAACCATATCCACACTGTAACCAAGCTTATTGAGGTTTGTAGGGAGTACAAGATGCCACTCTGTCTCACGTTCATTGATTTAAAGAAAGCCTTTGATTCTGTGGAGACTGAAGCGGTCATCAAAGCCCTACCGAAACAGGGCATTCAAACCCAATACATCAAGATCCTTCGTGAGCTGTATTATGGATTCACCACCAGGATCTCACCATTCTACAAGGGAAGTGATCATTGATGTCAGAAGAAGGGTTTGACAGGGTGATACCATTTCACCAAAACTCTTCAGTGCCACCCTCGAGAATGTCATGCGAAAATTAGAATGGGAAGGAATGGGAGTGAAGATAGATGGTCGGCAACTACACCACCTCTGCTTTGCCAGTGATATCATTCTAATAACACCAAGCATTAGCCAAGTGGCACAAATGCTGGCTGACTTTTACTGAGAATGTGTAAAGATAGGTCTACAGCTGAATCTAAACAAAACAATGTTCAGGAAAAATGAACTAGTTCCAGAGGCCCCATTCACTCTCAATGGAACAGACATCTCTGAATGCAACAGTTATGTGTACCTAGGTCGAGAAGTCAACATGATGAACCACCTAAAACCTGAACTGTGGAGGACGAGCTCCTCTCTTTTCTGAAGAGGAAGGGGGCAGCATGGAATGCCTTCAAAAGCATGGAAGAAATAGCTAAAAAGGACAAAGAACCTCCAACTCCAGGCACATCTCTTCGACTCCACCATTCTCCCTGCAGTAACATATGCCTCAGAGACCTGGGCCCTACGAAAGCAGGATGAGAATGCTATTTGGGTCTCCCAGAGAGGAATCAAAAGAGCTATGCTTGGAATATCACGCCTCACTCAAGTTAGAGAAGGAATCCAGAGTTCTGACCTCAGTTGCTATTCCAGAATCAGGGACACTGTCTTGTTTGCCAAGGCATCGAAAATCAGATGGGCTGGACATGTAATGTGATTTGGAGACAATCGCTGGACTAGAGCCATTACTGACTGGATCCCACGGGATGTCAAAAGATCACGTGGTTGCCCACCTACAAGATGGTCAGACTTCTTCATCAAGACCCTGAAGGAACGGTTTGAGGCTCTTCATATTCCTGAATCAACCAGATGCCATTGGGCTACATTGGCACGTGATAGGGTCCAATGGAAATGTTACTGGCGCCCGCTCGAGCAAATCGATGAATAACGTGATTCAAGTGATCAAGTGATTACATTTAATTATGCTAATGAATCCACACAAAAAGCTTATAGAGAGTTGAAGAAATAATTGAAAGGAATCTCACCACCCTTAAATTCTCTCTATTGCTTATTTTATTATTTTCCTTGTTCTATATCTAAGTTGTTCATCCTAAAGTTGAGATTGTCATGAAGGTAACTCCGCATCTATTGTAACGTTATATTCCATTTTTCACTGTATGTATCTTCTCATATAGCTGCTCTCATGCCAGTCTCTAGACCTGTTTTAAACAGCTTTCTTTATTAATATTGATTCTTTCTACCTTACAGCCATTTAAAATTAAAACTCAGAGCACTTACACTATAACCAAGACTGAGTTAAAGATGACTTTATCAGCACATATCAGTTCTGAGTCTGCATAACTTGTAAGAGACAATATAAAAATGTGGAAAATACCTGAATTTTGGAATTAGGCATACATATATCCATATATCTAACAGTATAAAATTTCCACTGCGTTATATATACATATATGTGTATAAATTTATAGATATATAAATTTTCATATTTATATTTATATAAATATATTTATATGTAAATATAGAGTCAGACTTTGTATTTTGTAGTAGTAGTAAATATGGACTAAAAAGATAGGGATTTGGGGGCGGCGATAGCCTAGCGGGTAGGGTGTTTGCCTTGTACACGGCCGGCCCATGCCGGCCTGGGTTTGATCCCCAGCATCCCCATATGGTCCCCTGAGCAACGCCAGGAGTAATTCCTGAGTGCAGAGCCAGGAGTAACCCCTGAGCATCGCTGGGTGTGACCCACAAAAAAAAGCAAAAAAAAAAAGATAGGGATTTGGTATAAGAAAGATTAATTTATACGAAGTGCAATAATGTGTGGTTGAGGTAGTTCTTGAGGGATGAATTATGATTCTTCCAAACAATGACTTAGGAAGTAAGTTAATTTCTGCCATGTAACTACCATGTTTACTTAGAAGAAAAGAAAAGGTGATGGTGTCAGACAAACTCATAACCACTTGTCTAGTGTTTTCGTTTCTATTCACATTTCATTGGTTAAAATTGGTCATAAGTCAATTCATCTTGACTTAAATAACTCATGGAAACAGTAGTTTTTCTATGTAGTTAGAAAAAAGACTGTAATTTAATGAACAGCACTGATGGTTTCTTGTTCAATAGTAAGTGAACTTTTGTTTTTATTTATTGTTCTATTATTAATTTTTATTGAATCACCATGTGATAGGCCATTACACAGCTGATCATGACTGGGTTTCTGTCACACAGTGTTCCTACACCCATTCCTCCATCAGTGCAATTTCCTAGCACTACATCCCCAGTTTCTTGCAACCTGTTCTTTCTCTCTCTCACTCACTCACTCACTTTCTCCATTGTAGTTTGCAATATAGACAACCAGTGAATTTTTCAAATATGTTCCTTATTTTTTCAGAATAAATTGAAACAATACAGTGCAAAGTGCGCTGTATCAGGCATACAGAGACTCAGTAAATTAAATTGATTGAATCTACTTAAATGCTTTTCCAAGCTTCACCTTTCTCCTTCTTTGCTTCTCTATAGTTCTAAACACATGCAAATAGAATGTTGCTAACCCTGCAAATTAAAACAGGATAGACAAATTCATGATCTGATCTTGTCTTCTTTTCAAATGTGTTGTTTCTCTCCAAGGCATTACAAATCTGATGCTGAGATGCTTTACTTAATTACTGTCTAACTACCTTGCTTCTGGTGAAATGTCTCTTAAAATTGTGCATGTAATTATATATTTCTCTTGCCTGGAAATCAGGTTTCTATGGGTTCATCTTTTTATTATTTTTTAATTTGATAGGAGCCCTAGAGCTGTAATTTCCTAAACAGACTATCTGTTGTGATCTAGGTAAAGGAGTTCAGTGAGATGATTATTCTTCCTTATAGAACACAAAAATGTTTCACAAAAACATGCCATATCAAATGATAGCATTAGAAAATACACTAGGTAGATGGCAAATCTGTTATAAAGTAAGTGATAGTTTTATTTTTTATCATGTATTTATACATAACATTACTGTTTACCCTGTATATATACACTATATTAACTTATACTTATGTAACACCCTATGATTTACCGATATTCTTAATTAAACTACATTTAAACTACTAGATATATTCAGTATTGGATTTGGTTCCATATTCATGTATCCTCTCTGTTATTGATTTATATTTTATTACAAGCATAATAATGGAGACAGAAGGAAAAACAATATAAAATGATTCAGTACTAATCTAACCACACTGATTCAACTGTTTCAAAATTATTAAAAATTTTTCCAAAGTGTTGCTTTTGTCTTTGTCTTTATTCTTAAAAATAAATGATTTTTTATTTTGTATCTGGAAGGACATTTTCTGGTTCATTGTAAACCTGAGTTTAAAGGAAATTAGGAAACAATCTGCTTATAACTTCTCCTTTCCTTTTTTGATGTAATTTTCTTTTCTATCTTTAGAATATACCTTAGCTTTGAGAAAACCTTCATTTGGAAAAACTTGTATATGTTAAAGAAAAGGATATGTGAGACTCTTATGGTCTCCATAAGAGGATTGAGCTTCTGGGGATCTTTGCTAAATAGATTCCATTTTTTGGCCTTTACTTCATCTTGTGTTCCTCTTGCCTCCTTTACTGGCTTGGCTCATAATCACCCTATTTATTTCTCTCTTTATGCAATCATTTTTTTTCATTCATTCTCAGCATATATGCTGCTAAAAATGAACATAGTCACAAGAAGTACAGCACCAAAGAGGGTTTGACTTTAGTTATTTTGCTATTACAGTTTGGATGGGGCACAGCAGTGCATTTAGAGGTAAGTCTTTCCAAGCCATATATATGTCTCCATTTGGACCAAAATATAAGAACATTTTCAGAGTTAGAGAAATGGCTTTGTGACTTTCCAGGAAATATATTATTTAAAAAGAATGTTAATATAGAAATGTTAGTCAGAGAAACATTCTGTATTTCTGCTGATTTTCTATTGGAATCAATATTGATGATTTTATTTTCTTATCACTTCAGTTTAGAGCAACTAACAGAGGTAGAGCACTATCCTTGCATAAATGAGATGCTGGGTTTGATCCCCAGTACAACAAAGAAAATCCAAATAGCAGATTTTTGGTATTTGAAAAACTGAGAAGTAAGAACTGAGAAGTGAGAAGTAAGTTATGGGTCAGGTATTATAGTTAATTTTTTAACATTTTCCTCTGTATAAAGACAATTTGTCTAGAATCTTTTTTTTTCTTTTTTGGGTCACACCGGCGATGCTCAGGGGTTACTCCTGGCTCTTCGCTCAGGAATTACCCCTGGCAGTGCTCAGAGGACCATATGGGATGCCGGGATCAAACCGGGCCTGCATGGGTTCACTGTGTGCAAGGCAAACGCCCTACCCCTGGGCTATCACTCTGGCCCCAATTTGTCTAGATTCTTTTTTTTTGTTTGTTTGTTTTGTTTTTTCTTTTTTGGGTCACACCCGGCAATGCTCAGGGGTTACTCCTGGCTCTGCACTCAAGAATTACTCCAGGCGGTGCTCGGGGACCATATGGGATGCCGGGAATCGAACCCAGGCCAGCATGGGCCGGCCGCGGCAAGGCAAACGCCCTACCCGCTGGGCTATCGCTCCGGCCCCAATTTTTCTAGATTCTTAACAAAAAAGTCCTAAGACACGTTTTTTTTTTTTTACTAGATTTATATTTATTTTAGCAATTACTACTCTTAAAAGCAGGTGACTCTTATGCAAATAATTTATTTCACCCCCAACTTAGAATTTTGGAAGTAATGTATAAACTGTTCAACCTTCCGTATTTCTCTTACTTTAGAGAAAACAGTAAATTTTCTCAGTAATAAGCTTACTAATTTATTTTGGCACAATAAATAACTCAGCTCACAAAGTTATTTTCAAGCAAAATTCTGTCATATCAAAAAAGGGCAGTCCCCTTTCCAGATTGTATAAGGTCTTCATTATCTGAACCATTGTCTACATATTCAACTCCTCTATTACCACTTTCTCCACTCTTCATTCATTCTGAATTCTAACTAAAATGAGCAACTTAACTAGTTTTTCTAGGATCTTTCCATTTTCAAATTGAAAAATGAATATTTCAGGAATAATTTCAGTTCTTGTTGAACTGAAATAGTTGATCACTAAATTTCTGAGAATTTGTGTAATGTACCTATTTCCTTTTCTGGTCCTTTCACTTGGAATGATATCTTTCAGGACAATTCTTTCTCCATATCCTCACATGATTTTATATTTGCTTTCTGTTACTTGTCTATTACAGAAATCATTTTGTTTTGTCACTCTGTATCCCCTAGGTGTATCCCTCTCCTAAACATTGTAGCATCTATTGCTGTTTGAGATAATATTCTTTCAATATTTATTCATTGTTGGTTTCCTATATGGGAAAAAAAACACATTCTATGAGGTTATAGATTTAGTGTATCTTGTTAATCTCTAAATTCCCTTTTAGAAGAGTTCTGGGAATTTGTATTCACCAAATGTTAGTTGAAATAATAAGTGAATGAATATACACAAAGAGACTTAAGTGATAAACTCTAAATATCTGCAGGGCTAGCCACAATGTGTAAAATAAGAGGGAGAGAGATGCAGAGACAGAGAGAGAGATAGAGAGAGAAAGAGAGGATACTGGGGTACCTGCTATTAAGGCGACCTGGGGGGGGTGGCAGGGGGAGGGGTACATTGGTGGTGGAAATGGGGCACTGGTGGAGGGATGGGTGCTGGAATACTGTATTGCCAAGAACCAATTATGAACACTTTTGTAATTGTATGTTTCCACGGTGGTATAATAAAAAATTAAAAAAATAAATAAATAAATAAATAAAATTTAAAAAAAAGAAATAATAAGTGAATAAAGATTGAGAAGTTTAACTTTATTTTGATAGCACAATTTTAAATTCACTGTAAAAAAAGCATATACTTTGTACCAAATATAAAACTTGAAATAGCTAACTTAACAATATTACCAATGAGATAGCTAATAGTAATTCTTCTCAAAATCAGAATGTTAGGACTTCATAAATTTCTTATGTGCAATTATTTTCTCCAAGCTATTTGTCATGCAAGTAGAATGAATGACCTTTATTGTATGGTATTTAAGAGATTACAAATACCAAGAGTGAAGCCATTTAAGGCATTGATGGTGTATCCAAAAGTGAGTCTCCTCTTATGAGTCATATTTTGACCATTGAATATAAAAAGAAAAGAAAAGCAAGATAATTATGTTGTTTATATGCAGCCCACTGGATGGAATGGCCTGAGGAGAGGGTTTGTGAAGAAAATTATATATAGATACTTATCTTATAAGTATCTTGGCATGTTTCCTGTAAGTGCAAAGCTGAGATCCTGATAAATTGATTTTTAAAATGTGGTAAAGGTAGTGATTAATCTCTTCCTCCCCATGGTCCCATAGCACTTGGTGTTTGCCTTTTCAGAGCACTTAATCTATCTGGAATAAGAGACATGAAAGGGTCTTCCTCATCTAACATCCAACGACCCAGAAGATAAAGCAAACAAGCAACACAAAAAAACACACAGGGCTGTGGGCTCTGACTCTCTTTGGTTGATATTTTTCTTGTGGGGTGTTGGAATGCACCTTGTTGTCCTTTGTGATACTTCAAGTATGGGACTTGAGAGCTATTCATAGAGGTGTTCATAGGACCAAACAAGGGCAACTATGTAACAGTTTTCAGCTATCTCTTTGGTCCCCTGTGGTGATTTTCAAAAAATGTTAATGTGTGTTATATTTTTCTATAATCTTTATAATTGAGATGCCTTAGATAATTAAAGTTTGATTTAATTAACATGATTTACTTACAATTAAGGTTATAGGATGACATATCTTTAAAAGAAGTGGTATGTGTCTCTTATACATCATTCTAATTTTATTTCTTTCTCATTCAGAAAGAAATAAAAACAATAACTAAAAAGAAAACATGGGCTATTCTGTCTTCTGAGTTTATGGGCTATATTTAAAAGAGGATTGTAGTGGAATGGAGTCATTAAACAAAGGCTTCTAAAAGTTTCCACCTGCTCCCCTGGAGTGTATGTTTTATTTCCATTTCCCTACATCTTTGTCAATACTCCAACTTGACAATCTTTTAAACTTTTTTCCTCTTAGATATACACAAACATGCATTTTTAAAGATGTGTTTTAAAAATGCTTAACATGGTATTTAAGAATGTAGCCAACACCATAAAGCAGAAAGTGCTATTTTTCACTTTAGATTTCTCTATTAATTGGATTGAATTATCATATTTGTCATTTTATCCTATTTTCCAAACTATAGTCATATATTCAGCTCTTTGGGAGATTTATCATTTCTTGCTTTTGTTATTCTAAGGAACACCTATGTATCCTGCATATTTATTTGAAAGGTTAATTATGACTTCACTAACCAACTTTAAAAACTTATCTGCATTTATTTTTGTGAAGGTAAAGGAGTAATTTATTTCATAAAATTTCTGTTTTTATAAGAAAGTTATTCTTTTTAAAGCTACACAGTTTTACTATACATTTTAATAATATAGCTATAGTTTAGTGTTTGCTCTTTAATCTATCGAAAATATGGCTTAGCATGTCTGAGAGTCTTAACATTATTTTTGTAATAAATAACCATAATTTTGGTTATGATTTATTTAATCTTTTCCTATGATACTTGAAATGTGATGAATTTGGTCTAATTTATAAAATTATTTCTATCATTATTATTATTAGTATTTTGATTTGGGGACCACTTTGAGAGGTTCTCAAAATCTACTGGCTCAGTGCTCAGGAGCCTTAACTGGAGGTTTTCTAGAGTCAGGGGATTGCACCTGGGCTTCCCACCTGCAGAGTATTTGCTTCAGCCATTTAAGCTATCAACCCAGTCCCCACTCCATTTTTTAACCTTTAGCAGAATATTGAATATATATTTTAATATTTTCATTGAAATTTCTTAATCATGTCACTTGGTGAAATTTTATATTAATAACTTACACCTTCCTGTTCATGAACTTGTTATGCCACTGAACTTATATATGATTTTGTTTGATCACTTGATCACTTGACATCCCGTTATTTGTTGATTTGCTCGAGCGGGCACCAGTAATATTTCCATTTGACCCTATCACATGCCATTGTAGCCCAATGGCATCTGGTTGCTTCAGGAATACAAAGAGCCTCAAACCGTTCATTCAGGGTTGGCATCAAAAAAAAATCAGATGATTTTGTTTGATATTTTTTTTGTAAAATTTCTAGATTAAAAAACTAAGTATAGTGATAGATATTTAGTTAATTTTAATGAATTCACTTCAGTTTTGGCACCCTATGCAGCAGTGCATAGGATTATTCCCAGGTCTGAGGGCAGGGAATATTCACGGAGGTGCTCAGAGTTCCATATGTCGTGGCAGGAGTTAAAGCAGGATCAACCACATACAGAGTAAATACTTTAGCCCTGTATTATCTTTCCAAATCCTTATCTTTTTTAATTTAGCAAATAGTACAATTTTCTATGACTTTTAAAAAATTTTGTAATTTCAGAACATACATATCTGATCATATATATATAGTCATATATATATACATATATATAATCACAGGTCAATGTATTTAAATAATTTTAACAAGTTTTAATCATTTTATGACTATTTCCTTTGGTATCTTTCATTGATTGTTATAATATGAATAATATATCCTACATTACCAACCATGAAGCCTGAGAGAGGGTCAACATCTGGTCTTATGTTTTCCCCATAACTGAAATATTAAATGTTAACCAACTGAGATTATTTAAGTCCAGAGGTGGATCAAATGTTTAGTTTGAAATGCCAGTTTTGTTGTTGACTGTAAGAAGTAAAATAAAATTGTGGGGTTCACAGTAGATTGATGTTATGAAGAACATTTCTTCATAACTGCATATGGAAGAAATATTACAAAAAAGTGAAGCTCTCCATGTTAGGGGATTTGTGGTTGAACTTGTAGGTGACTCTGAGACAATGGTAGCGGGAAATAGACACTGTTGAGGAGGTTTTGGTGCAGGATTGTTGTATGCATAAAATCCTACCAGTTCAAAAAATATACTTATGTAAAACAATAGCCAAGAACAAAAAATATAATCTGAAAGAGGTCATGCTAAATAAAATAAGAATGACAAAAAAGACCAGATGATAACATTTATATGTTGTATATAATGAAAAGAAGAATTGAACTAACAACATTCAATGAAAATAAAACCTTAGTTTCTGAAGACACAACTGAGGTTAAGAGGGGGTCGTGGCCTGTGGTGGAGGTACTTTGATGATGCATTGAATAATAACATTGCACCCCTAAAATATATAAACATTTCACTCTTGTAAACAATATTACTTCAATTAATATTACTTCAATCAATAAAGGAGGTACAAGCAGAAAACAAAAGTGACTCTAAGAGTAAGTTTCAAGAAGTTTGGATAAAAAAAAAGAATAAAAAGTCAGTAACCAGTGCAGTAAGATGAAAACTATGAAAACTACCAGAACATGGCATCCTGGAAGCCAAAAGAAGAAATGGCTTTATTGGGTAAGAACATCCATTAGCTTTGGCATCAATTAATAGGAGCATCCATTAGGTCAATACGCTTTGACTTGAAATTCAATAAAAATTTAAAAACCCCTTTCAAAAGAAACTTTACCATATTTTTCTCACTGAAACTTCTGTGGCACAGTATCTGCCAGCGGCCAGATGAAGACACCTGTTCTATCTGCATGTGGAGTCATAAGAAGTCATTTTCTAACTTGGCAGTGCTCCTTCAAGTGACATTTCCAACACCACCTAGAGGATTAGGAAATTCAGTCAGGCTGGCGGCACCAGAGGTGGCCGGATCAAATCCCTCCTGGCAAACTCTTATTCAAGAAATAGAGAAAAAAGAGGGCCCTGGGCATCAAATCCAACATACTATAAGGATTTTTTTTGGAGAAAAAATGCTGATTTGGGAATATGCACCAAGCTTTGACTACTTTAGATCTTGGAGAATTTTTTTTTAATTTACCGTTTCTTTCCTCTATCAGTTCATGACTGACAAAGAATGAAATGATATTAATCTTAATCATTTGAACCCCTCTCTTGTAGAAATTGTAGTTATAAGAGTCAGAGGAATCATCTCACAGTGACCAGGGTAATGTTGTACATTTGGGGGACAAATGACTATCCCCTGAACAACGGATGAAAGGGATGTGGCCATAGGCTGGTGACCATTGGTGGCTAATTCTAATTAACCCAGATTATTATAGAGAAATCATGAAGGGTTGGGGGGGCAGCAATTACACATATGTGTGGTTGAATATTAACATGAACAGTGAACAGATGTAAAGTGCTCCTTCAGGTGAAAACATCTAGGAGATCCACCTATTCACCTAAGGACAAATTCCTCTCTTGGAACTATAGTGCTCTAGATACGTTCTAGGAGATCTGCCTAAGGATGGAATTCCATCTAAGGGCATATTGCTTTCCCCTTTCCTTTACATAATCCATTCAAACAGTTGTATTAAATTTACTTCTTAATAGTATTTCTAGTCATTTTATATAAACACTTGTCATTTGTCTTCCTGTTATTCATTGATTTGCTTGAGTGGGCACCAGTAACCTCTTCATTTGTTCGGAAACACAGTAAGAGATATAGGCTTTTATCTATACCCTATATTGAGCTTAAAATGGCCTCTGGAATCATGGCTAATTTTTCCTGGAGACATCACATCTTGCTCCATATCCTAAACTACAGTCCTAAGGCCTGGTTGTTTTTTCCTAACCCCAACAGGGTTCTTATTTAGTTATTTTTGGGTCATGACAGAGTTTGTTCCATGACCTTGCTCTTAACTTATTATACATATGGCACTTAGGCTGTCTCATGTCAAGCCAGGGTAGCTTGTGACTTACTCTGGGTCCATCCAAGTCCCTCGTTTAAGATCCAAAAGCTTGGTGTAAGGGTCTAAGGTCAATCTAAGGGCAATCAAGACTTAAGTAAATATGATGGATGTCCATGAGTAAATATTATTCAGAGTCAATTAACCCCATATACCAAAGCATAGCATTGTCTTCCTGAGTCTGTACTCTGTGTTTATGCTCTAACATATAAATATGCAAAGGAAATGAAGGCTAGAGGCAATATTTCAGTTATATATACAAAACCCAGAGCCACCAAAATGTTTGACTTTACAAGTTACTGTGTCTGATATGGCTGATATTTGTGTCTAACAGATGGGAGAAGAACACAAAAGAGAGGTTAAGGATAAGCACAGAGGATTGGGAATCACCTATGGAACAAGGTGTACCTCAGAAGCACTGTGATGGGTCTAATTCAATTAATCTAAGCTCCCCAAGGGAGGAGAAAGGAAACTCAATGTTAAGTTCTTGGAACTATAACCCAACAGAAATAAAATAATTTATAGTTTTTCTCCTTTTCATGACTGATCAGCTTTCTAATTTCTTTCCTTCCTTCCCTTCTTTGAATACTCATAATATTCTAGGTCTTTAGGGCAGATCTGTAACTTTAATAGACTTTTTCTCCACCCTCACGGAACTTAGTCAGGTGGGGTATCAGGCATTAAATTTTAAATTTACTCTAAACATTTAAAGTGCTATAAATCACAGAACAGAGTAATTATGTTAGGTATTATTATAGTTTTTATTAATTTTTAACAAGTTTATCAATTCAAGATGTGCTCTTTCAAAGGAAATAATATTTAAGTTGAAATCAAGACAATAAATAGTACACTTCACAAATACAAATAGAGAACTGCCAAGAAAAAACCTGTATTTGAAGATATAGAAAATGAACAAAACAATCTCAAATATATTTTGAATCTAGAGTCCCAGCAAGTACTATTACCAAAGGGTTAATTATGCTTTTGTTATAATCTCCCCATTGGGACACTATTCTATAAGAAAATGGTCTGTTAACTACACCAAAAAATTTTCAATCATAAAAACAACCTAAGTGTATTTTTTACATCAAATTTTTGAAACTGTAATTGAAAGAGTGAAAAATGCACAGAGCAAGTAATACAGAATAGAGGCACTATTGAGAATGCATTTTGAGGGCTAGAGCGATAGTCCAGCGGGTAGGGTGTTTGCCTTGCACGCCAACCCAGGTTCGATCCCTGGCATTCCCATATGGTCCCCTGAGCACCGCCAGGAGTGATTCCTGAGTGCAGAGGCAGGAGTAACCCCTGAACATTGCCGGGTATGACCCAAAAAGCAAAAAAAAAAATGCATTTTGATATACACACTACTGCAATTTGTTGTAAAAGGACATTATAATCAGTCCAGGTGTAGTTATTTGCATCTGCAAATTTCACTTTTAAGGAATGAGTGACAGAGACCCAAAGCATTAGACATGTAAGCAATGTGGAAGTTTAATTTTTTTCCTCATCTAACAGTCTGATTTAGATGCACTCTCAGAATTTTTCACTTTTCTCTATGTGAGGCATAATTTCATCGTGAAATGGTAAAATAAACATCTGTTTTGTGGAGTAAGCTAATTGTAGCAAAACGACTTAAATATTGCTTGAGTTTTGGCAAAACATCTGTTTTGTGGAGCAAACTAATTATAGCAAGGCAACTTATATATTGCTTGAATTTTGGAAATTTTTGGTCCTAAGAAAATGGCATTGAATTCTCAATTTATAGCAACTCATTGGCTCTAGAGGATTTATTTATACTCTCATTTACTTAAATTTGGGAGTCTTAGACCTCAGAGGTAGTGGGTCATTGAATGAAGGAGAAAGATAAGGAATGTCAATAATGATAATAGCCTCTATGTGCATCCTCACCATTTAATCCTCAGACAATTGCTAGCAGTCATAATGCCCACTTTAGTCATTAAGTATGTTTCACACCTTCTACAAGATCATAGTTGGTGATTATAATGACAAGATAGGACCAAGAAGATCGGCTGAAGAACTCCACATCGGGACCCATGGCCTAGAATGGAATGAACAGGGTGAGAGACTATCTGAGTTCATCATGTCCACCAAGACTATTAATGGGAATTCACAGTTCCAGAAGGCTGAAGTGAAACGTTGGACATGGGAATCTCCTGGCGGACAGTTCCACAATGAAATTGACCACATCATCTTCAATTGACGGTTTTGTCTGACTGATGTAGCTGTCGTCCCCAAATTCCAAACAGGATCAGGCCGCCTTCTCCTTTGTGCAAAATTCTACTTCCCACAAAGGGGAGAAAAGGCTGCAAAGTTTAAAAAGAGAACTCCCAGAACGACCACCAACTGGGAACTCTTTGGCACCATTGCAGCAACATGGGAAGATACCATCATTGACGACATCAATGAAGAATAAAACCGACTGGTTCAGCACCTCCATGATTGTGCGAAGAATGCCTAGAGAAAGAAAGACACAAAAGGACGCTTGTCTTCAGAAACTCTTGAGCTCATTCGCCAACGTGGCAAGGCGCGAGCCTCAGGAGACCAAATGCTAATGTCCAAGCTTGCAAAGTGGTGCAGAGAAGTGATAAAGGAAGACCTCAAAGACAGAAGAGCAGAAATACTGGAAGATGCAGCAGAAGCTGGGAAAAGCATTTGCACCGCCAGCCTGTCCTTCACCAACTGTAACACCAAGATGACTGCCCTCCGACACCCTGATGGATCTATCACGTCTTCCAGAAAGGCAAAGGAGAGATTATCAAGGACTTCTACTCAAATCTCTTTGATAGCCACATCCACCTGCCCACATACCAAATTCCACAGGATGGATATGTCATTCCCAACGTTCTCCCCGTCTGAAATACGACATGCCATCTCATCGGTAAAGAGGGAACAGCACCAGGCCTAGACAAAGTCGGACCCGAACACCTGAAGAATCTGCCGTTGGTACTCATCAATACACAAGCTCGGCTCTTCACACGCTTCCTGTCCGAATGCAAGGTGCCCTCCCAATGGAAAACCAGCAGGACAGTTCTACTGTTCAAGAAGGGAGACATTCACGACATCGGGCAACTATCGCCCCATCGCCTATTGTCTGTCATCTACAAGCTGTTTCCACGTGTCATCCTGAACAGGATTAGCAGAACACTAGATGAAGGACAACCATGTGAGCAAGCAGGCTTCCGGAAAGGATTCAGCATAATCAACCATATCCACAGAGTAACCAAGCTCATTGAGGTTTGTAGGGAGTACAAGATGCCGCTCTGTCTCATGTTCATTGATTTACAGAAAGCCTTTGATTCTGTGGAGACTGAAGTAGTCATCGAAGCCCTAGCCAAACAGGGTGTTCAAACCGAATACATCAAGATCCTTCGTGAGCTGTATTACGGATTCACCACCAGGATCTCACCATTCTACAAAGAAGTGATCATTGATGTCAAAAGAGGGGTTTGACAAGGTGATACCATTTCACCAAAACTCTTCAGCGCCACCCTTGAGAACATCATGCAACAATTAGAATGGGAAGGAATGGGAGTGAAGATAGATGGTCGGCAACTACACCACCTCCGCTTCACTGATGACATCGTTCTAATCACACCAAACATTAGCCAAGCGGCACAAATGCTGGCTGACTTTGACCGAGAATATGGAAAGATAGGTCTACAGCTGAATCTAAAGAAAACAATGTTTATGAAGAAGAACTAGTTCCAGTGGCCCCATTCACTCTCAATGGATACACATCTCTGAATGCAGCAGTTATGTGTACCTAGGTCGAGAAATCAACATGATGAACGACCTAAAACCTGAGCTGCGCAAGAGGAAGAGAGCGGCATGGAATGCCTTCAAAGGCATCAAAGAAATAGCTAAAAGGACAAAGAACCTCCGGTTCTGGGCACATCTCTTTGACTCCACCGTTCTCCTTGCATTAACATACACCTCAGAGACCTGGGCCCTACAAAAGCAGGATGAGAATGCTATTCGGGTCTCCCAGAGAGGAATCAAAAGAGCTATGCTTGGAATATCACGCCTCACTCAAGTGAGAGAAGGAATCCGGAGTTCTGACCTCCATCGCTATTCCAGAATCAGGGACGCTGTCTCGTTTGCCAAGGCATCGAAAATCAGATGGGCTGGACATGTAATGCGATTTGGAGACAACCGCTGGACTAGAGCCATTACCGACTGTATCCCAGGGGATGTCAAAAGATCATGTGGCCGCCCACCCACAAGATGGTCAGACTTCCTTGTCAAGACCCTGAAGGAACGGTTTGAGGCTCTTCATATTCCTGAATCAACCAGATGCCATTGGGCTACATTGGCATGTGATAGGGTCCAATAGAAATGTTAGTGGCGCCCGCCCGAGCAAATCGATGAATAATGGGATTCAAGTGATAAAGTGATCAAGTGAAGTATGTTTCCCTCAATTAAATGTATAAATGCTGATTTACACAATGACTTTCTGACAACCAAGTCTAAGTCATTATTGAGAAAGACTTTTAAAGTTGAATATCTGTGATTGACCCCTCCCCATAAGATATGCACTCAACTTTCTTTTTGATATTTTACCTACTTTTAAAAAGACAATTTATTAATGCCCATTATCTAGGATGACAAAATAATTTAGAATTAACACTAGTGCTGGGTTTGGACATGGAATATTGGATGCTTAAAGTTCTGTTATCAACAGCTTTGTAATCAAAGAGAATAACTAAAAAAGGAAAAATATATGTTATAAAGAATCACCAGTGGCAGAATGGTTGACAGAAAATGATGTAAAAGAATAAAGGAGTCTTCTATGTGTGAAGTACAATTAATTTGAGCGATGATATGTGGTCTTTTGGGTAAACTGTTCTCTGTTAATGCTCTGTGTCCAAATTCTTGTGTCTCATTGGGCACTTTAAAAGTTTATCCCATATGTCCCCCCCGAAATTCCTGAGCAGAGCCAGGAACCCTAGCATCCGGGTGACTAAAGATTCCCTGGAAATTTATTTTCTTTTAAGCAGAACAGGAAAGGAGTGCTTGTGAATTCATTTAGGGCAGTGTCTATTTTAAAATTATGATTCAAAATCAGCAACAGAGCCATATTTTCTAATTGACATTAGTTTCATTTGTGACTTTGCCCTGTTTATATAGAAATCATAAAAAAGAAAATGGGGTTTTCTCTATCTAAATTAGGAGCAATTTTGCTGGAATGCCAACACTGCTGAAAGAGCAGAAATATATGAAATGGGAAAGTAAATTTTTTTTATTGTTTAGTCAGCCTCCATTTGTTTTATTATGTAGTCAACCTGCCAATTTTATTTTGTTCCTCAGGTTATTGATCTTCCTTCCAGGAGATAATTTTTTGGCCAACAACGGAGCATAATTAGACTAGAGTATCTACTACTTTGACCTACTCTTCTTAGTTTGTAGCAGTTGGTTACCCTGTTAGAAGAGCATAATCTTTCTTTTCAAAACAAATTGTTTTTGACTTTTTTTGGGTCACATCTGGTGATGTTTAGGGGTTACTTCTCGTTCTGCACATAGGAGTTTCTCTGGTGATTTCCCCTGGTGGTGCTCAGGGGACCATATGGAACACCGGGACCCCAACCCAGCTGGCTGCATACGAAGTTAACACCCTACCCGCTGTGTTGTCTCTCCAGCCCCAGTTTTTCATTATTTATATCCCATGTTATTTCTTACAGGCCATAAATATATGTCCAAGAATGTCAATTAAGACCAAAATAATATACAAATACCACCTCAAGCATTTCTTTATACTATAATTCCAGTCAAAGGAAGTAGTGGCAAAAGTTTTGTTGGTGTTTCCACTTTCTTTGAATCCACAGCCTATATAGTTCTTCAACCTTGCAATGTGATTAAGAGTTTATGAGATATAGTTCAGAAAGTATTTATTGAAAACATCAACAAACGAACAGTCAACTGAGAGTTAGAAACACAAATTCTTGCAAAGCAATTTTTTTTTTAAATCAGAAGTCCGCTTCCAACTATATTCAGGGTCTTCTGAAGCACTGCTCATATTTACACAGTGATTTAATTTGGGAGCCTCCTCACTTTCTCTTTTGCACTTAGTCACCTACTGACAATCTCCTGAGCTTCAGCAGGGGTCAGGAACTCCCCAAAACAATTTGTGCTATAATTATACAGAATCAAGATGGAAAGTCTTCATTGGTGCAGTCAGAGTGCCCATGGGAATTGGAAGAGCGGACTAACGACCAAGACATACTTTTTTCTAGTCCTCTGTGCAACTTGGCCTCCTGGGAAGCTGACTGAATCACCTTCTTGGAAAGTCATCATTTTGATAGACTTCCCTGCCATGAAGGTTTATTTTCAACCAAAATTTTGTTTTATTTGTTTTCTATTGAAGTCTCCTAGGATTACTTTTGGGGATTTCGGGGAGGGGAGAGGCTAATATTATGAATGACGATCCCTTCTAGATAGATCTGAACTCATGTTTGACAACATGACTTTGGATTTGACTCTTCTCATAACTACTTGCAATCGTTTTCATAGAAAATTTTTCTTCTCAATTATGATTTGAATGTTGTTTTGCTAATAAATTTCATTAATTTTTAAAAGAATTTTTAAAATAAATGCAAACTTTATTGATGTTTGTATTATCAGAGCTATATGGGAATATGTTAAGGCAATTTTTTCATTAAAGTAGCCTTTGCAACACTAGAATCTATGGCTGCTTAACTACTGTGTAAAAGCTAAATGTCCTTTCCAGTATCTTCAGTTTATCCATTATTTTTTATGTTTGGCATTTTTCTCTTCTTTTGGAGTTGTTTATTCATAGAATAATCTTATGTTTCTTTTAACTTTTCATAAATTCCCCATGTTTTAGTAAATTTGGGAAAAGATCCACTACTCTTAGACAAAAGAGAAGTTGATTGATGAACAACTAATTTGTAGAAAGTTACTACTAAGTGCCAAACCCATGGGATTAGGGTTCATCTTTGACCTTACCGCAGAATTGGCAATATACTAAGACTAAGGTTAAGGGTCCGTGTCCTTTATTCATAATTCAAGTTCATCATAGCTCTGGTGCAGGGATCTGCTTCAATTATAGAGGTATTTCCTTGCAGGTGTGAGGTCAACAGTTTGCCCTGGGTACTGTGCCAAAGTTGAGTTTGATATAGACTGCACTGCCATTTGGATTCCCGGAAATGCACACACACACACACACACACACACACACTTGCTTGTAGTTACTGCAGTTAAGTGTAGAAGTATTGAAAATCATGTGTGATATCCCTAGTTGTAGCAACAATGATAAAAGAGGAAAAATTAGTTACTGTGAATAATTTGTGCCTCATTCATCCCAGTTTATTGCTCATTTGCTCAAAACCATGTAGTTTTGGGGGTTATAATAGAGTCTAAATCTGTCTTATTTCAAAGGAAGAGTTATTTCTGTTATATGACAAAGTGCTGTCTCCTTTTGCTTCTAGCTCTGAAAAGATGGGATGAAGTATATTTCTCAACTTTCTATGTGTACTATGTATTTATCTATATAAAATTTTTTCCTTTATTTTCCACATGCTTCCATATTCTAAGGGGGTGGAAGTACTTATAATTGAAGAGAGAGTACTCATAGATCAGCCTCTCTGAAACTAATAACCAAGAAGGAAACAGAAGGATAAGGTTGTGTTATTCCTCTTCTAGCCACAGTAAGAATAGTTTTTGAGATAAGACACTTTTGTTATCTTTGTCTATTCTGTTATTTTGGTATTTATTATATATTATTATCAAAGCCTTTGGAAAGAGTTCTGAAGATTCTATTTAGTCATAGAAGTAGTTTTAAATAAACTCAGACAAATAAATTTCTAATAATTGAGATGTGTTTTTGCTAACCTAGCTTTTTAACTTCTGCTTTTTGTATGTAGTTTGAATAATATTAGGGAAATTTGATAAAAATAAATCATAGTCACAGGTCAGAGAGGAGTTAGCTCTGCTTTCTTACATAACTCTATAAGCCTCACATGAAATGTTGGGAGGTAAAGCTAAACTAATTTGAAGAGATAGTAATAGTAATACGTTCTTGAGTAGATATGACTTATTTGTTTAGCTTTTATTTATTTTACATCACTAACATCACTAGAGGCTTAGATATAAACATCATATTAATATTACTTGTATATTTGTCTTTATAGATAGGCCTATAATTATTAGTCAAATAATGTAAGAAACTCTACTATTGTCAAAAGAATCAAGCCAACTTTGTCACACAGTTGAAGATTGACTTTATATTTTGCATCATCCCTGAATGACCTGTGTACGAATTGCAAAACCCTAAAGAGTTAAAAGTGTTTGTTTCACAGGAAATTGGAAGAAATTTATGTGCGCAAGTGAAGCTGAAAGGTCGAATGTGTGACTCACATCTATTGACAGATGGAGTGAGCATAATATAAGCAGACAGTGACTAGAAAACAAGCCGGTTGTGTGAAAGTATTTTTAGAGACTAATTTCTACCCAGCTGTGTCATCTATGAATGGGAGAAGTTTGAGAAAGTTACCTAGGGATGTTTTGAGCTAAATCAAGGAAAAGTTAAAAATACCAGTTTCGTTTAAATATTCACTTTGAACTTTGATGTGCAAATGAAGCTAGTGTTTGAATTAATTTCCAGACAAGGGGGACTCCTTTTATTATTGAAAAGTCAAAACAACATAATCCTCAGTGTCTGAACTTTAGTTAAGTGTGAAAATAGATTTAACAGTCCTTAATCAACTACAGAATGATGCCAAAGTGAATATAATGCCAGATCAGTCTGTTCACCATTTAGTGTAATGGCAGTGTTTTCTTCAGTCTGATTTTGTGGTACAAATTCCAGGCATCTACTTAATATAAATATATCATTCAGAGCACTTTAACACACATTTGCTTTAAGTTCCCTGTCTAAGCTATAGAAAGTGAGGAATAATATGCTTCTCACAATATTCATTAAGCAGTCCTCTTAAAACTCAGCCACTTTTCTAAGCAGAGAATAAAATTTCCTATTTTCATGCCGCTTATGTTATAGCTGTATAATAAACAATAAATACATGTAGAAAAGAAATATACTGGGGGCAGAGAGATAATAGAGGAATTAAGGCACTTGCCTTTGCCTGATCAACCTAGGTTCAGTTTCCTGCATCAGATATGATTTCCTGTACACTGCCAGAAATTGTCTCTGAGTACAAAGTCCAGGGTAAGTCCTGAGCACTGCTGGGTGTGGCCCCCAACAAGAGAGAGAGAAAAATGTTTCAGGTACTGTAAATGCTGTACATAAAACTAATACATAGCAGAGTCCTTAGTTATGGAGAATGTGGGCAATGCTCAGGTAATCCGAGACCTTAATGCTTGCCACATCAGGAACTGTGATGTACAAGGGTATTTGTACTTGTTTCAGTAGCATACTTGAACAGTTAGGGTATTTCATAATCCAGGAGTGTGGTTTTTGAAGAGCCAGAGTGTTAAAGTAAAACTGTGACAATTGGTGTGCATTCTGGGAGCTTGGCTGATAAGGACTGGTTCTGGAGCTTCTGACTCTGGGATATCCCATGCCAAAGATTTTGGCAACAAGATCAACACCTTGTGGAGTTTGAAAATAAATCTGACAAAACTAGAGACAGCCTCTTGAAGACACTATGCCAGTGCCTAACGCAAGTCTTGGAATCTACCCTTGCTGTTGTCTTTTTTTTTTTTTTTGGAGGCAAATGAGGTCCCTTTATTAATTACTTAGATCTGAGTTGTGTTTACTGTCATTCCACAAAAAAAAATTAATGATAAGCATATCATGCAATGACCAGTGGGCAGGATTTTCTGACAAAGAGAACATGCATCTCATATTTTGCAAGGAAAACATAGATGTTACTTGTAATGCTCCCCGCTCCCCTCACCCCACCAGCAAAGACTCTTCTAAGCTTTTCCCACGGACCTTATAACACAAAAGAATTCTAACATTAAAAATAATTCTTGAGGGAAAATCATTAAGTCCAGCAACCTCTTATGTTTTAGATAAAAAAAAAAATTAGACAGAAATGGAGAGATGTTTTCTCAAAAAGGAATGTTTTGACAAAATATGCTTAGGTTTTCCATATTACACAGCATTGTGCTTTCCACACCAATATTAATTTCTCCTTCATATTTGCCTTCCCCTCATTGAAATTTCTGATAGTATTTCTTTGGCTGATTACTATTTCCATAGAAACAGGAACTTTTGAAGTGGTAGCGTCATAACAAGTGCTGCTGTATATCACTTTCCCTTTCATAATAGTTTTAAACTCATTTGATTAGTAATTTAAGCTTCATCAGGACTCTTTAGCTACTCAACTAGCAATCTACCATACCTTCTTTCTTATGCTACATTTGCTTCAAGAGGAAATTTCAAAAGTCTCTTATTTTTTCTTCTTTGGTTCTGCTTTTGTGGTTCAGAAACACATCCTGTTTCTGAATAATATTATTTTTCAATGATATATGTTTAAGGTCAATAAATAAATAAAACAATTGTACTTTTTTGGTATCCTTTAGAAAATGAAATATGCTATATTGGATAGAGGTGCAGTAGGAATTACGTTTATCGATTAAACTATTTTTGCACAGACTTCCTAATACCTGCTCAGTTTCTTCATCTACAAAGCAGAAATAATTGTTTGACTTGTCAATCACTGAAAATTGTGGAGTCACAAAAGAAATGCTATAAAAGAGAATGTCAAGTTACATATGAAGTACATACCTTATTAGTATTAACACTATAGAACTATGAACATTGTATGGTTATTCTGCAGTCATGAGAGGGGATCAGTGGAGTCTCCATGAGCATCAGAAAACAACAGTAGAGCAGTTCTGAAGTCGGCATCCAGTATGATCTCTGTGTCACTGAGCCTTTAACAAGGATGTAATTTAGCAATCATCTTTTCTATGATTTTTAAATCTATGATCCTTAAAATTTTCTACAGGTTACTACCAATGGTAAGAGGAAATCTAATACCACGGCACTAAAGGACTCTGTTTAGTCTTCACTTTTATTTATTTTTCAACCTTTGGGTGCAATATGATTTCATAACTCTTAAATTCATTCAGGAAAAGAAAAAATTAAGACCAGCTCCTGATTTCTGATCACTCACTGTCTCATCACCTAGCCTCATGCTATGACAAATTTTACATTTAATAGCTTAGTTTGAGACTGTTGTTTTCATCTAGGAAATATTTTCCAGAATAAACCTCAGAAAATGTCCATTTTTTTCTGAAACATTAGTAAAATCCCTTCTATAAAAAAGCAAAAATCAAATCAAAGTTTTTTTTTTTCTTTTTTGGGTCACACCTAGCAACATTCAGGGGGTTACTCCTAGCTCTTCACTCAGGAATTACTCCTGGTGGAGCTCCAGGGACTATATGGGATACCAGGGATTGACCCTGGTTGGCGCCATGCAAGGTAAATGCCTTTCTGTATGCAGTGCTATCGTTCTGCCCCCCAAAAATCAAATAGAATTTAATTTCATTTTTATACTAACATTTTGGCACTTCCCTAGTTACTAATAAGATGACTACAGGCATAAGTCCAAAGGATTAATAAACTGAAGGACAGATCACTAGACATCCTATTGTTCATCTATTTCCTTGAGCGGGCTCCAGTAACATTTCCATTTGACCCTATCATGTGCCAGTGTAGCCCGATGGCATCTGCTTGCTTCAGGAATACAAAGAGCCTCAAACCTTTTTGTTTAGGGTCTTGACAAAGAAGTCTGACCATCTTGCAGGTAGGTGGGCGGCCACATGATCTTTTGATGTCCCATGGCATCCAGTCATTAATGGCTCTAGTCCAGGGGTCGTCTCCAAATCACATTACATGTCCAGCCCATCTGATGTTCAATGCCTTGGCAAACAAGACAGAGTCCCTGACTCTGGAACAGCAATGGAGGTCAGAGCTCCGGATTCCTTCTCTCAGTTGAGTGAGGTGTGATATTCCAAGCATAGCTCTTTCAGTTCCTCTTTGGGAGACCCAAATAGCGTTCTCATCCTGCTTTCTTAGGGCCCAGGTCTCTGAGGCATATGTTACTGCAGGGAGAATGGTGGAGTCGAAGAGATGTGCCTGGAGTTGGAGGTTCTTTGTCCTTTCAGCTATTTCTTCGATACTTTTGAAGGCATTCCATGCTACTCTCTTCCTCCTGTGCAGCTCAGGTTTTAGGTTGTTCATCATGTTGACTTTTTGACCTAGGTACACATAAATGCTGATTTCAGAGATGTTTGTTTCATTGAGAGAGAATGGGGCCTCTTTTTTAAATTTATTTTTTACCGAATGAATCACCATGAGTTACAGATATTCATGATTGGGTTTCAGGCATACACCATCTCTACACTAATCCCTTCACTTTCATCCACCAGTGTTCCCATTTCCATCCTTTTCCCCTCCCTCCCTCAGTAGAAGTCACTTTATTCTCTTTTCCTTTTAGCACTGTTTCAGCACCCAGTCCTTGCTCAGAGTGACCTCTTCCCACTGTCACTGTAAAGACAGATTTGAGAGTTTTAAGAACTAGAAAAACTATTCACGGAACTTGTGTGTATGTTGGAGTTCTAGGCAACATGGAAAGTATAATTACTCCACCCTACAGCTGCATTTGAAATCAATGATGGTGAAATATTTATTAATTGAAGATGAATCCTTCAGTCATTAAGTATTTAAAGATTGGTGATACCACTCCCCACAATCTTTCCAGAATGAACAGTTGTAATGGAGCTAAAGTACAAGAGTTTTAAGTAAATTCAGTAAATACAAGCAAGAGATTTCACTAGAATTTACAATTCACCTCCCCGCATTTCTTTCTCTCTCTCTCTGTAGCTCTCTCTCTCTCTTACTTTATTACTGAAAGCAATTCCTTCACAATTTTCAGTTTGGTTGTCTTCTATTTTCGGTTTTTTTTTGTCACTCCTTGCCTTTCCCTGAGGACCATGTTATGCCAGAGATAGATCCTCATCTCCCACGTGCAGAGCATGTACTTCAGATGGTTCCTTTGAGCCATCTCCCCACTTCTGTTCATCCGTATTTTGGATTCAAATGATAAAATCAATTTATTATCTGTCGTGAGCAGGATAATTTCTGTTTAATTTAATAATATCATAGAAGGAATTAAGCTTCACATAAATTATATGAAATATTTGATAAATTATGAAATACTGTACCTCTTTAATTTCTTCACTAGCCCATTTTCTCATTTATGACTTTCCCAAAGAATAAACAAAACAAGGAAAAAAGATTAAAGTTATTAAAAATAAAAATTACATAACCCAGGTGAGGAAAATAAGGTACATATATAGTGTTTACATATATAGTGTTTGTGGATGTATAATGGTAACTTACAATCAACGATACCTGCTGTGGCTAGAATTTCTCATTCCTACCCTTATCCATTATTTTCTTGGTGTTGAGTCACTTGATCACTTGAATCCCGTTATTCATCGATTTGCTTGAGCAGGCAGTAGTAACATTTCCATTGGACCCCATCACGTACCAGTGTAGCCCAATGTCATCTGGTTGATTCTGGAATATAAAGAGCCTCAAACCGTTCCTTCAGGGTCTTGATAAAGAAGTCTGACCTTGTAGGTGGGCGGCCACGTGATCTTTTGACGTCCCTGTGGGATCCAGTTGGTAATGGCTCTAGTCCAGCGGTCATGTCCAAATCACATTACATGTCTAGCCCTTCTGATTTTCGATGCCTTGGCAAATGAGACAGCGTCCCTGATTCTGGAATAGCGACAGAGGTTGGAACTCCGGATTCCTTCTCTCACTTGAGTGAGGAGTGATATTCCAAGCATAGCTCTTTCGATTCCTCTCTGGGAGACCCTAATAGCATTCTCATCCTGCTTTCGTAGGGCCCAGGTCTCTGAGGTGTTTGTTAATGCAGGGAGAATGGTGGAGTCAAAGAGATGTGCCCTGAGCCAGAGGTTCTTTGTCCTTTTAGCTATTTCTTTGATGCCTTTGAAGGCATTCCATGCCGCTCTCCTCCTCCTGCGCAGCTCAGGTTTTAGGTCATTCATCATGTTGATTTCTCGACCTAGGTATACATAACTGCTGCATTCAGAGATGTCCTGTTCCATTGAGTGTGAATGGGACCTCTGAAACTAGTTCATTTTTCATGAACATTGTTTTGTTTAGATTTAGCTGTAGACCTATCTTTCCACATTCTCAGTCGAAGTCAGACAGCATTTGTGCTGCTTGGATAATGCTTGGTGTTATTAGAACAATATCATCGGCAAAGCGGAGGTGGTGTAGTTGCTGACCATCTATCTTCACTCCCATTCCTTCCCATTCTAATTGTCTCATGATGTTCCCGAGGGTGGCGCTCAAGAGTTTTGGTGAAATGGTATCACTCTGTAGAACCCCTCTTTTGACATCAATGATCACTTTCTTGTAGAATGGTGAGATCCTGGTGGTCAATCCATAATACAATTTTATATATATATCGAGGTTTTGATTCACTTAATATAAATGACCTAAATTTTTTAAAAGAAATAGAATTATTTTCCTTTTGTTCATATATTTACAATGGTATTGACATTTATGATTTTGTTGTACACACTTACCACACCTTACTACCATCAAAGTGCTCCATGTCCCTCACAAATGTCTTTATGTTATTCCCAGTGTACCTTTCATTCCCCAGCTGCTAACACCTTTTCTTGGTAATTACAACTTTGTACTATATGGATAGGAAGTCATATAATTTGATATTGTCTCTTCACTTGTTCTATTTTTCAATATATATTCCACAAAATGTGAGATTATGCAATATGTGTCCTTACTCTGACTTCAACCCCTTAACATGATCTATTTATTTTAACATAATTGTTTTCCCCCAGTTACATCCAAGTTATATTATATTTCAGCATTTCATATTATTTCTCCATAGTATTCCATTATGCATAAAGACCACAATTCCTTTATACATTCATCTGTTTTCAGGCATATGTATTGCTTCTTCTATATCCTGGGTATTGGTTATTGTACTTATTTAAAAGTAAGAAACTTTATTCTTACGATTCTAAAAACTTCTCTATGCCATTTTTCACAGATGCTAAGCCAGGCAACTAAACTCATACTTTTAGTAATGAAAAGAAAGCACAAAAATATTTCTATATCTTCTTTCTTAGCTTATTAAAATACATTTGTAGTATCAGTTTTGGTGACTGCTCTGATAAAATGTCCAAAAGCCACTTGACATATAATTAAATGTTTCTCATAATCATACTTTTTTGATGCAAACTTCTGAGCACAAGGATCTTACCTAGTTTTGTACTATTGCATTTTCTCATGCAATGTAATATGCTTGATATGAATTCATGATATCATACATAAGTGTAAATGTATACCATTATCTGTGAACTTAACACTTTAATAAGGCAAACTTTTGAAAACTTTTTGTTCTGTGGAAAAGTCCTTTGGAACACTTAAAATTATTTGTATTACTCACTGATTTTCTTGTCAACTAGTTATTTATATTTTGGTGAGGGTGGGGTGGGGTTTGGGACACACCTGGTGGTGCTCAAGGTTTATTCCTGGCTCTACATTCAATATCCCAGCTAGATTTCAGAGTCCACATAGGGTATTTGAGAATAAACATGGGTTGGTTATGTGCAAGGCAAGTGCTGTACTTGTGGTGCGATAGCTCTGGGATGTATTATCAATTTTAATATGGATAGCATTCACTTGTGGTGCCAAAATTCACTATGCAATGTCCATTATAATATTATATATTGATATAACATTATATAAATATAGTACATATATTATTAATTTATTATTATTAAAGTGTTTCATCCATATTGAAAGTAATGTTTATAAAAGACATCAAAAGAAACAGACTTTTAATTTCTAGTTGTCTCTGGGATAGGCTTTTCCAACCACTCTGCAAGATTTATCATTCACCATATTGTACTTATATCATCAGATTTACATCCTTCCTAATAAAATAAGAATCGTTGCTTCTCTTAATCTCTTGATTTATGTTTGTGTTAGTGAAAATGATACTACATGGACAAGAGATAAAAGACGGTGTTATTTTTGTCTAGACATTTACTCTACAACACACTCACCAGGCTGTGAAGAAAAGGAATCTTTCTAGAAAGGTCACTTCTTAGTGTTTTGGCTGATTGTTTCCTGCAAGGATCAGCCAACAGTTGATGTCATTATCTAGACTGGTGATTGGGTGAGCTTTCATATGATTTCAGTCTTAACCTCTGAGTCGTCTCCAATCTTAAAGTCCTCACAACTTTAGACATTGTAGATCAGAGATAAATTAGCTTTGTCTTTTCTCCAAATTCTATACTCCGTGAGTCAACTACATAATAAAATTATTTACATATTATAAAATCTAGTTTGTTGTATTCATTATGAAGAACTAACTTCCTATAACTACTAAGTACAGTGTTTTCAAACTATTAAAAATCTACAGAATTTCTGACATAAGTTATCTGTATGCAAAATAATTACAATTTTGAACCGAAGTATACAATTTGCAAGAAGAATATTGACGATAATTAAAATATTATTTGAAAGTTTTTGAATTTTCTCTTTCAAATTTTATAATTCTCTTCAGAAGAGTATTCTTGTTTCCCTACAATAATGGGACATTAAATGACATAGAACACATAAAGTTTGATCAGAGTTGTTGGCTAATGAAGGAATTCATTTATTCTAGAAGTAAAATATTTAATTTTTGTTTATGTGTTCCTAGTATATATGTTTAAGAAGAATGATCTGTAATCTTTAAATTAGGAAATTATGTCCGCCTACTCTTCAATGCATGATCTTTATTGATTCATTTGTTTTGGGTAGTACATCTGCTGGTACTCAGGGAGTCATATGAATTGCTAGAGATTAAATGTTGATCAGCCATATGCATGGAAAGTAGCTTGCCAGCATACTATTTCTCTGCCCCAATCTTTAATAATAGTTTGTGTTTAACCTCATCAATCACATTTGCACTTTTGCACTTAATAATCAGTGCAGTAAATACTTACCTAATGAGTGAATGAATGAATGAATGAAGAAAATAATACTTGAAGCAATTTACAATATATTACACTCCTGGTTTTTACTTCAGTTAACTATGAATGAGTGGAAGATTAATTATAAAGGTTAAGATCTGATTTTTATGTGGTTTCTAAGGAAACAATATATTTTATTATTTTTTCTTTTTTTATTTTATTTTATTATTCCCCCCAACTTTATTACACAATTTTAGATATACAATTGAAAGATGCTCATGTAGAGTTTTGGTTCTACAGTGTTCAAACACCCATCCCTCCACCCAAACCCATCTCCCATCACCAATGTCTCCACCTCCCTCCCTTTCCCACACTTCAACTACTTAGCGGGTTCTGCATGCCATCTCTCCCCTCTTTATCTCTCCCTCCCGCCAAACCCTCCTGCACATCGTGGAATGCACTGCATTAAAGGACACCACTGGAAACAATATATTTTAAATTAAAAATTATTTACCTATACCTGCAGAAAAGTTTTACTTTTAGAGCAAATATTATATTTATTTTCTATTTAATTGTTTTCCTACTCATTTCCTTTTATATTAAAAATCTATAAATTTTTGTTTAATGTGTTCACCATGAAGTCACAGTGTTATTCATGACTAGGCTTTAGGCATACAATGTTTCGATACAAGCCTCTCACCCACTAGTCTTCTTCTATGAAAGGAGCTTTTCTAAGAAGTCTTTTCACAATAGCTTTAATAGTGTTGCTGATAGGGTTCCATTCCTAACATTTTTTTATTGAATCACCATGAGATAGACTATTACAAAACTGTTCATGTTTGGGTTTCAGTCATACAGTGTCCCAACACCCATCCCTCCACCACTGCGCATTTCCCAACACCAATGTTCCCAGTTTCCCTCATCCCACCCACACCTCAGTCCCAACCTGCCTCTATGGTGGGCAATTTTTTCTTTTCTCTCTCTTTCTCTCTTCCCCCTTTCTCTCTCTCCTAGATAGATGATAGATAGATGATAGATAGATAGAGAGAGATATTCCCCACTCTCCCACTTGTTTATTTATGGCTTGCAATATAGACATGATGGGTTATCATGTCTATCCCTTTAGATACTTTCAACACTCAGTTCTAATACAACAGCATGCAGTTCTTATACAGGGTGGTTGTTGCCAACTATATTTTCCATAGTGATCTCTTCCATCTCACAACCTTCTCCTCCAACACTTGAAGCACTCTTCCAACTGTGGACCAGTCCTCGTAGCCCTTGTTTCTAATGTCCTTGGGTATTAGTTTCATATTATGGATTTTGGGAATGCCATCTGGTCCAGTCTTTTTTTTAGGAAACCATTTAGGCATTCCTCAAAAAACTAGAAATTGAGCTTCCATATGGCCCAGCAATATCACTTGTCACTTGTCTTCCTGTTGTTCATTGATTTGCTCGAGTGGGCACCAGTAACATCTCCATATGTTCTGTCACATGCTAGTGTAGCCCAAGAGCAATCTGCTCACTCCAGGAACATAAAGAGCCTCAAACCATTCCATCAGGTCATGGGAAATAGGTCCAGCAATATCATTTCTGGTAATATACCCTGGGTACAAAAACACACAGCAGAAATACCATCTGCACACATGTTCATTGCAACAATTTTCACAATATCCAGAATCTGTAAACAACCTAAATGCCTAAGAACAGGTAACTTGTTAAAGAAACTATAGAAGATATACACAATAGAATACTATACTGCTGTTAGGAAAAATGAAGTCATGAAATTAAATTATAAATGGATGAACAGTATCATGATGTAAAATGAGTCAGAAGGAGACAGTCAGACATAATATGTTTGCAGTTATTTGTGGAATAAAAATATCCAAACATTACCACCTTTCAGCTCCACTTCTTTTTTCCCTCTACCTTAGACATTGTCCCTTCCATGTCTTATCTCCCTGCTCCCTCAATTGGCATATTTTCTGCTGAATACCAGTTCTCGTGTTCTTTGTTTCCATTGTCTTTGAGTATTCATTATTCTACCTTTATGTTTCTTTATATCACATATATAAATAAGAGAGAAAATTCTGTGGCAGTCTCTTCCTTTCTGACTAACTTTACTTTGCATGATACTCTCCAGGTCCCTCCATGTAACAACACATTTCATAACTTTATCTTATGGCCAATTAATATTCCAGTGTGTGTACTTTACCAGTTTCTTTATCCAGTCATCTATTCTTGGAAACTTTGGTTGTTTCCAGATTTTGGATTTTGGGAATATGCTGCAAGGACACAGGGTGCAATATTTTTTTCTCTATTTTCTTTTTTGGGCCTTGGAGTATATTCCAAGTAACATTGCTGGGTCAAATGGAAGTTTAGTCTCTAGACTTTTAGGAACATCAATATTTTTCCAGAAAGTCTGTATTAGTTGATATTCCCTCATAGTGAATGAAAGCCCTTCCAATACCAGCACTGATCTTGCTCTTTCTAATATGTGCCAGTCTCTGTGGAGTGAGATAATATCTCATTGTTGTTATCATTTGCATCTCACTGATAATTACTAATGCAAAATCTTTTCTTTCTTTCTTCCTTCCTTCCTTTCTTTCTTTCTTTCTTTCTTTCTTTCTTTCTTTCTTTCTTTCTTTCTTTCTTTCTTTCTTTCTTTCTTTTTTCTTTCTTTCTTTCTTTCTTCTCTCTAACTCTCTCTTTCTCTTTCTTTCTTTCTTTCTTTCTTTCTTTCTTTCTTTCTTTCTTTCTTTCTTTCTTTCTTTCTTTCTTCCTTCCTTCCTTCCTTCCTTCCCTTCCTTCCTTCCTTCCTTCTTTCTTCTTCCTTCCTTCCTTCCTTCCTTCCTTCCTTCCTTTCTTCCTTCCTTCCTTCTTCCCTTCCTTCCTTCCTTCCTTCTTCTTCCTTCCTTCCTTTCTTTCTTTCTTTCTTTCTTTCTTTCTTTCTTTCTCACACTCGGCGATGCTCAGGGTTTTCTCTCGGCTCTGCACTCAGGAATTCTCCTGGCACTGCTTGGGGAAGACAGTGATACAGTGTTTTGCATCTCTCTGATGATTAGTGATGGTGAGCATTTTTCATATGCTTTTGGCCATTCGAATTTCTTCCTTGTCAAAGTTTCTGTTCGTCTCTTCTCCCCATTTTTTAATGGGGTTGGCTATTTCTTTTTATATAGTTGTATCAGTGCCTGATATATCCTGGATATTAACCCCTTATCAGATGGGTATTGGGTAAATATTCTTTCCCATTATGTGGACTGTCTTTCTATCTTGGTCACTGTTTCTTTTGAGGTGCAGAAGCTCTTTTAGTTTCATGTAGTCCCATATGTTTATCTTTTCTTCCAGTTGCTTTGTTAATGGTGTTTCACCTTTGAAGATGTCTTTAGCTTCAATGTCGTGGAGGGTTTTTCTTATATTTTTTTCAATGTACTTTATGGATTCAGGTCTGATATTGAGATTTTTAATCCATTTTGATCTGATTTTTGTGATTGCTTTTTTTTAAATCTTTTTCATTCTTTGCATATAGGAAAGACTTGAACTTTTTTGTGTTAATTTTATGGTAAAGTCTTCGACTTTACTACACAAATCTATTGTTTCTAGTAACTTTTTTTATATACACATTGAGATTTTTTAATGTAGTATATTATCTTCAAACTGTGATAGTTTGACTTCTTCCTTTCTTATCAGGATGCCCTTAATATCTTTTGTTTGCCCTAATTTTTATGTAAGTACTAGTGTACTTTACTACATTGAATAGAAGTGGTGAGGCTAGTCTATATTGTCTTGTGACTGATCTTAGAAGGAAAGTTTTTTTTTTCCCTACTGAGTTTAATGTTTGCTGTAGGCTTGTAGTAAATATTTTGGTTCTGCTGAGAAAAGTTCCTTTAGTTCCAATTTTGTTGAAAGTTTTTATTATGAATGGGCACTGGAACTTTTAAGGCGCTTTCTCTGCATCTGTTGATATGATCATATATTTCTTTCTTTATTGATATGGTGTATTATGTTGACTGATTTGTGTATGTTAAACCATCCTGGACTCCTGGATGAATCTCACTTAGTAATGGTATATGATCTTTTGATGTGGTATTGGATTCCATTTGCTAATATTTTTGTTGAGGATATTTGCATCTATGTTTATCTCTCATCCCCCACCAACCCTCTTCTCTCTAGTCTTTCTCTGTCTTTGTTTCTGTGTCTGTCTCTGTCTGATTTTGGTATCAGGGCAATACATGCTTCGAGAAAATTGTTGGAAGTATTTCTGTTTCTACAATTTCCTGGAATAGCCTGAAAAGGATCCACAGTAGGTCTTCTTTAAAGGTGTGAAAAAACTCAATAGAGAATCCATTTAGGGCTGTGCTTTTGTTTTTTTTTTGTAGACATTTGATTACCATTTCTGTTTCTTCAAAAAAGTCTGTTGAGGTATTCCATAATTTCTTGATTAGGCCTTAGGAGGTTATAGTAGACCAATAATTTATCCATGTCTTTGTTTTTCTCCTTTTTGTGGCACAAAGAATCTCTAATTTGACAATCATTCTCCCTTTGATTTCTGACATGGTATTTGTTTTTCCCTCTTTGTCTCTTTGTGAGTCTTGCTAGTGGTTTATTGAACTTATTCATTTTTTCAAAAAAAAAAATCACCTCTTTGTTTCATTGATATTTTGGATTGCTTCGGGGGGCAGTGGGGCAGTATTCCTGGTCATCATTTTTACTCTTCAAATTCCACTTTTACTCCTTCCTTCCCCAATTTAGGCTATTTCTGTTTTATCATTTTACAGCTTTGTAAGTTGTGCTGGAAAACTATTTGTGTAGGTCCTTTCTTTTTGTCCTGATGAATACTTGAATTTTCCACTTAATATCATATTTGTATGTGTCCCATAAGTTATGGTAGGTATGTGCTCATTGACATTTGTCCTCAGGAATCTTTTTTTCACTGTATCACTATATCACTGTCTTCCCATTGCTCATCGATTTGCTCAAGTGGGCACTAGTAACATTTCCATTAGTCCTGTCACAAGCAAGTATAGCCCCAATGGCATCTACCTGCTCCAGGGACAGGAGGGAGCCTGAAACCATTTTCAGGTCATGGAACTGGGGTCCATAATTGTTACTAGCTTTTGGCATAACTGGTAATTAAAACATGGGTAGCTTGCCAGGCTTTACCGTGTTGATGGTATGGAGTCTCAGTAGAAGGCTCTCAGCTTGAGCATTTACTGATGAAAGCGTAAAGGGGAAGATCAGGTTTTTCTCTTGGATGGAGCTAAGAGGAACTATGGAATCTGGATGTTGAGAATGACTGACTGCATGATGTGTGGTTTGCTCTGGCTTCTTACTAGGCTTACTGGTATCAGTTAAAACCTGTCTAGAACTGTTTACTATGGAAAAAATGTGAACACTTGGGAAGAACTTTATGCTAACATCAGCATCCTCGGGGCTGGAGCGACAGCCCAGCGGGTAGGGCATTTGCCATGCACATGGCCAGCCCATGCTGGCCCAGGTTTGATCCCGGCATCCCACATGGTCCCCCTGAGGGACCGCCAGGAGTAATTTCTGAGTGCAGGCCAGGAGAAACCCCTGAGCATTGCGGGTGTCACCAAAAAGCAAAAAAAAAAAAAAACCAGCATCCTCTAAAAAATATCTAAAAACAATTGTCTTCAGGAATCTTTTTTTTTAATAATTTTTATTTAAAATGCCATGATTTACAAAGTTGTTCATTATACAGTTGTATCATGCTTTTAGTTTTCCAACATCAACAGTGTGAACTTCTCTCTAATGATATCTCAATTTTTTCTCCCAATTTGCCCTCTTAGGCATATAACACATTTATTTAATGCTGCTTATTCCGATAAAATTTTAAGAACTGGCAAATAGAATAATCATAAAAGTAATCAGAGAGAGCCAGTTAGTTTTACTATATAATTCTGATTGATGTACATAAGACAATTAAAACCATATAATACTACTTATTTATCACAGTTGTAGTGTGAGATGCTGCTCTAGCAAGTCTGGAACTTTTAGTGATATTGCTGGAGTTCAAATTTTAACTTGATGACATCTTCTGGGTGTGTATATGACTGCCGTGGTTTCCAGAGGTACATGGAGATGGGAGGTGGTAGCCACACTAACTCTGTTGAAGATTGGAGATTTCAGTCCACAAAACCCAGATACCTGGAAATTTTCAGCAGATTAATTTCTGGATAAGGCTGCGTTCTGAGGCAGTGGAATCTGGGTGGGGGCATGGTGGCAATTGTGGAAACTATAGACTGCAGGGGGTTCTCTTTGGATGGACTGGACTGCAAGTCCCCACCCCCAGGGATGCTCTGGATGACTCAGCCATGAACAGGTCAGAAAAATATTCTGCTATTTATTGGTCTCTTTTGAGATTTATTTCAGTCTCTGGATCATGGTCAGTAAATGAGTTACATGGTGCCAGAGGTGGTCTGTAGAAATTTTTTAAATTTCCTTTCTGTTTTTCTCTGACCCACTAGTTGTTTTGTAATGAGCTATTTAATTTCCAGGTGTTTGTTTTGTTTCTCCATTTCTGCAATGGTGTTGTTGACTGATGCTTTTATATCAGGGTTGCCTTCCTGGCCCTTTGGGACCCTGATGATATTTATGTTTGTTATTTTGAATTCATTCAAAGTTCTCTTGTCAGCTGATCATTTATGTTGAGGCTTTCTTTCAGTCTCCTTTTTCTGGAGGTTTTTTTTTAACTTTTCTTTTTTTCTTTTTGGGTCACACCGGCGATGCTCAGGGGTTACTCCTGGCTCTGCACTCAGGAATTACTCCTGGCGGTGCTCGGGAACCATATGGGATGCCGGTGATCGAACCCAGGCTGGCACAGGCTGGCTGCATGCAAGGCAAACACCCTACCCGCTGGACTATCACTCCGGCCCTCTGGAGGTTTTCTGTACCTCATCTAGGATTCTCATTATTTCTGTCCTCAGCTACATTATTCTACTGCTGAGGCCTTCCAATGAGATATTTCATTTCACCAACTAGTTTTATCATACCTGTTATATCTGTTTATAGTTTCCTCATTTCTGTTCTCATACACTTTAGTATTTTACTGACTCTTGATTCCATTAATTCTTTGGGCTCCTTAAACGTTTTTCAACATTTCCTCTCTAAATTCTTTATCAATGAGACTAAGAACTGGTTTTATGTTTGAGTTTTCAAGGATATTGTCTTCAATAACTATAATGGGGTCCTGTATCCTTTCTTATTGTTGGTTTTTGAAGTTTGGAGGTATTTGCCTGTGTGTTTTGTGTGGCTAGGTGACTAGACATTGATGTCTTTGTATGCTTAAGGAGGTATGAAGATGCAAAGAAATGGGTGGCTGCATTCAACATACTCAAAGTATATAGAAG